>CANSNZ010000803.1:0-117500 GCA_947646795.1 Beta lomatogona
CTCTAAATCTAGTAAAATTCTGACCTTTGCTTAGAAATAATCATAACCTTTTATCCGAAAGTTCCTAAATGTTGATCTAACTCGTAGTTTCAGTTAGCATATTGGATTTGCGTAGTAAAAGAACTATGTACTCATTCAGGAGATTATTCTATTGCTGCATTTGCTAGTTAAATTCTCCTACTATGTTACTCAAAACTCTTTATTATACCTCAATGTATCACACTTTCATACTTCATTTTGGCCAAAATCACAGAAGTTCACAAATTAGCCGAGCAGAATAGTTGGACACATACCTGTATTTGACACACCCCGAGTCTGAGTAACATAGCTCCTACATGCTAATCAGATGACCACCTAACTATTACTAATGAGTTCCTGTCCTGCTAATTAACAAACAATGCCCCCATATTACCTGAAATATGGAACCAGAATTACAATTTATGTCGTTTATATTTCGACTCTGGACAGCCCTTAAACTGGGATGAAGATGAAGATGGCTTATGGAAACCTCCAAGAATACCAAACCCAGAATACAGGGGAAGATGGAAGAGAAAGGTAAGCTAATTAATCATCATTTTAGAAAGAAAAGTAGCTCTGATATTGTGCTTCATTTCTACATACTTACCTCTAAAGTTTCATTCTTTACACCAGAAAATTAAGAACCCGAACTACAAGGGAAAATGGAAGACTCCATGGATTGACAATCCAGGTAAGGTCTATTAATTTCTTTCCAGTCGTCGTTATATAGTGCTCTCGGGAACACCATGTGCAGTGTGCTCCATATGAATATATACTTCATTTAAGATGAACATATCCTTATCAGTAAAGAATTTATAACAAACTCTAGGAATGGGAAGATCGGGTCGAATTCAAATTGTTTGGGTTTAATTTCTCTTAACAACTTCAGGTTGGGTCAGAGATTGCTAGCTCTAATTACGATATACACACTATATACTAATCAAATATATTACAATAGAGGCGTATCCAAATGGAGTCGGGTGTAGAATATAATATGTGATAATGTAGAAGCATATTCCTGTATTTCAAACTACATCTACAAAATAGAGAAATTTTATGAATTATCTTGTTTTTTTCAGAATTTGAAGATGATCCTGATCTTTATGTGCTGAAGCCTATCAAATATGTGGGTATAGAAGTCTGGCAGGTAGGAAACTAACACAACAACTTTTTCAGTGATGTTTAAATATGTACAAAACAACAATTATATTCTAACATGTAATTTTACCGCAGGTAAAAGCAGGATCAGTTTTGACAACATTTTGATATGTGATGATCCGGAGTACGCAAAACAAGTAGTTGAAGAAGTATTTGCCAACAGAGAGGTGCTCTTTCACAGTTTCACTGCACATATATTTACGCCCTGTTTTGTAGACATTGTAATTTATCTCAGTTTGAAGCACCTAAATATGGTTTCTTCTGTTCATGCTAGGTTGAAAAGGAAGCGTTGGAAGAAGCAGAGAAAGTGAGAAAGGCGCGAGAAGAAGAGGTGCAGGATGATTTATTTTCCCTTGTTATTGTAATTAAGTGTCTGGCTTTCGAATCATAATATAGAAGAATGTGATGATTCTATCTGTTCTGTCTGCAGGAAGCTCAAAGAGCAAGAGAAGAAGGTGAAAGGAGGAGAAGAGAAAGAGGTCATGACCCACGTTCAAGACACAAGGATCGCTACAGAGACCGTTACAAACGTGTATGATTTCTGAATCCACTCTCCTTCCTCTCCCCCAGAATACCACATATTTAAACAGGATATATCCCATCCCCTATTTATGTCAAACAGTTCAAGAAAGTTCCTGAGTATGTGAAATTGTGAACTCTAGATACACACATTCACTCGCTCCCCAGGAAGTATCAGCCCATATACTTTCAATACGGGTGCTTACGATACTGTCTAAACTGTATCAGACCTTTTTTCTTAAGGTTTCACAACCACCTACCTACATCTAGTGTAATCAATAACAAGTTGTTTATTTTTCTTGCAGCATCATCACCGTGATTATTTGGACGATGATTATCATGTAAGCAATGAGTATATTCTTAATTTTACTGCTAATCAATCTTAACATGACTCAAATTAATCAATCATATAAGACATAGGCATTGCTTCCTTCAGGCAGAAGTTTTTGTTATATATCTTCATTTCTTCGATTAATTAACCTTGTTTTCTTCCATACTATGAATTGAAATGTGAACTTACCATTCTGCAGGATGAGCTTTAATGGCATGGCCCTTCAAGAGTTACTTACATCACACAATAGCTCTTTCTGAAAGTTGAGAACACGTTTTGTATCGATTTGCAGTAGTCTTGATATTTCCTGTCAAGAACCACTGTATTATTCCAGATTTTAAGCGAGAGGAAGACAAAATTCCTCATTATATTGTGTAGATTGATACCTGAAGTTCTCTAGAAATGATTACCAAGAAAATCAGCTATCATGTAAGACTGAGTAGAAATTTAGTTTCTGATTTGTGAGTCCTGAATTCTTATGCAATGACATTTCTCTAAATCTCATCAGTCCTGAAATCTTATGCAATGACATTTCTCTAAATCTCGTGAAAATGATTATCTCACTGTTAATTAGATTTGGGCATGAGCCAGCATGGCACACACTCACCACTAGCCCGGCAAAAAAAACAAGACAGATGGTGGCGGACCATGTGCCATACATGGACCTCGTTGTCGAAATAGAGCACGAGCCCGGTCCTAGTACAATAGGTCACCACACTTTTTTAACCAAAAGAGAAAAGCACACTTCCTCTATTCTGAAATAAATTCTCTCCAAAAAGCTACATATAAAAGAAAGATTTCACTTATTTCGAACGGGGGAAATATAATTTTCTTAAGGGCCCTGCCAGCATGCCACTCCACAACCCGGGTGATGCAATGTCCCTCTTTTGGAAAATTGCTACAAACCAAACACCACAGGCCTTTTCCTGCCAGTCTAGGCCCAATGCAGCACATGGGCCAGACATGGCCTATGCGCAGCTTTACTTGTCATGAGCTTTTGGACAAAAATGTTCATAATCAAATTACACAGGTTTTAAAGGCCACAAAAGGCCATTTTTTCTTCATTGGCTAGAAAAAATATCATGTAATAAACCAAAATTGGGTACAAATTAGATATCCAAGTAGTTAAAATGGAACTCGAAGTCACAACAAGAACATAAGCATTACAAGGGTTTGAGGCATATTTTTCATCCCCAGATCTAATCTTTAAATGCCTGGAAATCCGTAATGCATGGCAGCACTTCGACAAATATCATCAACCTTCCCATAATGAAATTATGTTTGATACACTTCAACAGAACTTGGGGGTCTTGACAAAAGCCTCCTGCTCTCTTGAAGATCCCTAATTAACGATTAGACGCACCCACATAAGCCCATTTACAACTGCAGAGAAGCAAAATAATTACTTGCATGTATGATGAAACGATAACATGAGGTAAAATGTAGCTTCATGGGAATTCTAGTAACCGAAGAATGAAGACACGTCGATACCACTCAAATTGCCGGCCAACCCGTCTTGGGTCCGATCACTCTTAGTGTCTCACAATAACAAGTTAACCCTCAACAAATAAAAGTCACCCAGCATAATATAGAAGTTACCCCTCAACAATATAACAAGACACCCTAGACCAGTTGATCACATCGAAATCTAGAGGTTGGTTGGACAGAAAGTTTGCAATTGTGGAAGTAGTCGCTGCAATTCAATTGCGCATCTTGTTCTTTTGACATATTTAGTTAGTAATTTAAGAACCTATGAAAATCCTAGTTACTAAATTCCGCACAGTCGCATACCATACTGAAGATGCACAAAGCAGCTAATTAAGGCAGCAAATTGTAGAGCTTATAATGACTTATTTCTGAAAAAACCAAGTCCAAATAAGTTCAGATAAGTTCAATAAGTTCCAATAATTTAGATAAGTTAAAAAAGTAGAACACCCCCCGAGGCCAATATGTCGATCAGAACAGGGATGGCATCTATATCGCGTTTGTATCCAAAGAGGTCGCAATATTCTTGCCCAAGTATAATCAATACAACCAACATGTCCAGACCTTTCTTATAATTGACGAGAAATGCAAGTCATGTGTTGTGATTCATGAGTAGTATGTTTGGCCATCACAAAAACTAAACATATACACTGTTAAAATCTCTCACTTGCCAAAACACCATCAAAGGTATATTCACCTTATAATACAGCTGTTAAGCTGATCTGCTTAAACAAATTATGAACAGGATTTAGGAACAACCTCAAGTAATCAGCAGCTTCAATTAAAAGACTATCTTCTTCGCACAGCAGGTGGAGCCCTTGCTGGCTGCTGCCCTCCTGCTTCGCCAGCTGGCCCTGCTCCTCTGGCACGTTCAGAGCTTGCGTCATACCATTCATGATCATAAGACCTAGAGGGATTAAATACATCCACTGCAACAGAGAAAATCAAAGATATTTAATCTAAGTATTAGGTCTATGAACCAGGAAGGAGGGTATATCTTCTTTAAATAACTCACATATTTAGCCCAAAAGGACTTCTCTGGTTGCATCATGGCTTCAGCCTCTGCATTCTCCTCGGGAGTTTCTTCAGTGAAAATAGGGGTTCTGTTGAACAAAGCCCACTTTCAGCAGATGAGAGATGCATAACAGTAAAAATATTGATTAAAAAAGAGCCAAAGAAATTGGCATATATGTGCTCCAGGGTAATTATTCAGATAAAGGAAAACTTTGACAGGACAAATGGCCAACACATTTTTGGTCTTATAACATATACTTCCTCCGTTTCTTTTATACTTGCAACCAAAGGGTTTGCACGGTATTTAAGAAACAGGAGAGAGAAAGTAAAAGGGACATGTGGTCCCTTTCTTAACCAAGTTAATTACTTATCCCAAACTATAACCTCATCCCTACAAGTAAATAAACCACCACTACCATCACCAGAAATAGAGCACTGCTGCCACCACCGCCACCACTAATTGCATTTCTGTTACTTGACTTACTTTCCCATTTCCTATCCACACGAATTCCACCCTCACCTATACCCACCACCCACACTCAGCCTAATCATCACCACCAGCTGACCATCGCCACTCGATCACAACCGCAATAACCACCACCACATTATGTTTTTCAAGAAAATCAACATTAAAATCCAAATAAAAAAAGAGGAGAAAGAGAGAAAAACACATTTTACAGTAGATCTTGGAAGAAAACGAAAGAGATCGTGGAAGAAATATAGAAAAAAAAATCTTTGATCTAAGGCTGCAATTTCGCTGTCGAAGTTCTCCAATATATGCAAATTCATCAACGATGGTGGGAGAGGAGGGAGGTGAGAGAGAGATTATCGGTATCCATGGAGCTTTAATGGTCGAACTTGACCATGAAAGTTCCAAATCTGGAGCTTTAATGATGAAATTCCACCATCAATAATGTGCGCTTACCGTTATCGAACATCTTGAGTCGCCGGAAAATAGAGAGTCGAAAAAGGAGGGGTATTCGCCGGAAAATAGAGGGTCAAAAAAAGAAGGGGGTAGTCGCCGGAAACATAGGCATAATGATGGTGGTGTTTGTGAGGGGTGGTGGTGATGTTGGTGGGTAAGGAGTTGTCACGGGTTTGAGGGGGTGAGGAGAGAGAGTAGGAACTTAGGAAGGGGGTGGGTTATGAGTGATTAAATGTTAGGATTAATTAGCTAAGTAAGGGTATGTGTGTCATTTTATTATAGAATAATTTCTATTTTGGGCTTGGTTGCAAGTATTGTGACATTTCCCTAAAAGGAAAGTGATGCAAGTAAAAAGAAACGGAGGAAGTACTTCTTAGCCAGCGGCATTCAGCAGATGTGTGAGGCAGAAAAGTAAAAAACTTGAGCCAGAGAGCCAAGTAAAATTTGCATAAACGTGTTCTTTGTAAATAATTTAAATCAAGGATAATCCTGACATGACAAATGGCCAATTTGGGGTTGTTACTACATAGACACTATTCTCGTTACCTTATTTTCATTAATTTCAAGAAACATAAGTTCAGATAAGTTTTTTAGAAGAAAAAGTTCCGAGAAGTTCAGTTCAGGATAAATTAGTTATGGCAAGTTAAGTTCGGGAGAAATAGTATGATAAGTTCATGGCTAAGAAGTTCAAATAAGTGAAAATCAAGTGAAGACAACACAGATGCTAAGTAATCACTCCATAAACAGAAAAAGAAAGAAACAATTGACAGACAGTGATGCCCTAAAACTTCCTAGCCAAGACTCACGTATGCATGTGCCGTTTCCCAGAGCTCCATTCAATTATACATCAGCTAAGAATTCCTTTCTTTCTAATTTTGGAGGGGGGTGGAACCTTAGCAAGAAGAACTCAATAATAAAACCTACACTCAGACTTCAAGTGAAGCAGCCTTTGTCTCTACTAGCTGACACAATTACATGATCAGTGGTTTATCTGCACGAGAGAACAGTATATAGGCATAAAGCATCGTACCTTGGTGCCATCTCACTGTATTTCAAAACTGGATATGAATTGAATGACCATTTGGATGGCTGCAACAACAAAATGGATAATAGTTTCTTGTCAGAAACAATAGAATAGATATAGAAACTAGTCATACCTGTAAGTGGAGCCACCAGATCAAAATGAATGAACTACATAAAAACCCAACATGTTACATGTTTCATTAAGGCAACTCATAACTTATAAGGCATACATTCTGTGAGAGACCAACTCTCAGAAAGGCATATCACGAAGCTAGAGAAGTCAACTTGCTACAGTTGCCTAAGATTTGGCAAAGACAGGAAACTGTCTCCATAAAGGAGATTATAAACAACAAGTTGGAGATACAATAAACATGAGTGAGCCACTGTGCCATACCACACAACGAGGAAAGAGGAGAAAGGGAGTGAATGAGGTTTCTTGACTAGCAAACTTCCTCACAAGATACAATTAAGATTTTCTGGAAACATACAATGGTCGTTCTTGCAATTAAAAAAAAATATATGCTTTTATGTACATGCAAACAAACAAAACGATAACTGAAAAGGCTTAACTTACCATTTTCAGCTGCCGAGGATATGGGCATGCCCCAGGAGAACCATAGTTGACAGCCAAAATATTAATACCTTCCTACAGACGAACATATATAAATGAAAGACAATCAGTTTCGTTATTCAAAAAGCATACTTCATGAATCAGCTACATTTTACAAGTTAATAAAAGAAAATCATTGAGTAGAACTGCAGAACAGCACAAGCTAGACTGGAAATATACAATGCAGATTCACCAAACAATAACAGAAAAGATATCAGCAGCAAACATTTAGTTCCAATACTAGCAACAATATCACAAAGTCATTGAACAAGTAGACAAACATAAGTAGGTCCGTACCATGTGTATGACAAAGTGTTCATCCAAAGCCTCCCTAGCAAGACATCTCTGCAGCACAATAGCAATTACTTAGCATAAAAAGAAAAACCATTGCACAATAGTAAAAAATTGGCATTCAACACCATGACCTTCACTGACATAAACCCAGCATAACACAAACATTCTAGCTGGAATCATTAACCTTTCACAATAAACACCAATAAAGCACAGCACAGCTTGCAAGACATAAGCAAAGTCATCAGAAACTGATGACAATGGAAAAAACATAACATAGGCGAACAGAGAATGACAAAGGTAATAAATTCATTTTTTTTAGGTAAAGGCCCTATCTACAGTGTGAAATCTTGACAACCTATGTAATTGATGAACTAACATCAAGATAAGTCATAATCAACAACAATAAAGCCTCAAACGTCACAAGGTATATCCTCATTGCACAATCACGTGGCAAGTATGACAAAATCCAATAAACAAACAGTGCTACAAGCAAAAGTAACAGCATATATTAGCCACTGCCTTACACAAATGCTAGACCCATAAGCCAGAAGCACAACAAGACATACAACTGGTTATAGCAATTAGCAAGTGCAACCAGCTCAATAGGAGCTTACCGCCTTCACAACAGAAACAGTATAATTCCTTCCCGGAGGACTCAAGACATTGGATGGAAGTCTTATTTTGTAGAAATCATCTGTTTGCAACAGCTCCTACATTCATGGACAAGAAAAACCATAAGAAAATTTGTCATAAACATGGGCAGCATGAGCATCATATAGAAGAGGCTAGATATTAAATTTCACCTTGAACTTCTCCTGCTCCAAGTCTGTCAAGGTATTCCTCGAAAACCGCAACTTGGTAAGGGTCTATAACGATCAAAACATCATGTCAAACAACTGTATAGTTACAAAATTGCAGTAACAAAACCAGAATCTGATACTCTATCCAATTCGATCCACTGATCTTGCAATAACACTCTGGGTAGCAAATTATTAATTCAAGCTATGACAAAACTTCCCCAATAAGATACCCTCTACTTCAAGGCAGCAAAACCTAAAACTGGTTAGATATCTGATTTCCGTTAACAAGCCTCATTGAGTCATTTCAGACATTGATAGTTAGTTTCATCTAAGTCCACGAAAAGGAAATGTTCACGGAGTCCATAGGAAAAAGTGCGCGACAAGGGTAAGGGCGTAAGGCTATACATATTTCTAAGTCTATCATCCAAACGCCAAATGCCTTAAATTGTTTGCAACAGATACTCTAGGTTGCAAATAATCCAAACATAAGCTTCCACCATTACACAATTTTTAAGTCTTGCCAGCTACAAACTTGCAACACATAAAATCCTGACCTGCAAATTCTTTGTTCACTCAAAGAATCACTAATTACACATCCTGAAGCTCAACTTGCTACACTACGAGAGTGTTTAATTGAGAAGGAAAAAGAACTTCCTTGTTCGATTTATAAATGCTGAAAAACATTTTCCTTCTCAAACAAAATCACACTTTCCTCCCTATTCTTCACCTCCCTTCTATCCACCCTCACCCGTTCATTTACATTCTTCCTTTCTTCTCTAAACTTTTCATGCAAGGAACCAAACAGAGGAAGGCTGCAATTGTGTTTTCCCTTAGAAAATAATTTTCCAAGGAAAATCACTATCCATTAAACAATGTTTTCCCTCGAACCAAATGGACCCTAAGTACAACGATCCCGCATCTTCATTGACGTTGTTTTTTGACCGGAAGACCGAGAGCTAACTATCGACACTTCGGGTTATCCGGACACATACTTCGTGAAATGGTTCACACATGTTATGTTGCCAGGGGAAACAAGATCAAGTTGGTAAGGATAAAAATATATTTTCATTTCTCAGTCAAAGAACACTGAATCAAACCCCCCACCCCCAAAACAAAAAAGACTAATTGTTGAACTCCATTTCCAACTAAGACTACTTATACAGCATACATTTTCACCATTACAGACCTCAAAGGTCACATGCTAGATTGCAACAAACATAATTTTTGTGGGCAAAAAGTAGCTTACAAGCCCAATAATATCAAAGATTGCTTCTTTAGTTGCCTAAAATCCTCCAAAATCAAGTTCACTAAAAATATCAACACCAACAAAAAAACCCAGATTCAACCCACACAGAAAATCCTAGATTGCATCAATCCAAAACAAAAAATTGAAAAACCCAAATATTAAATTATAAAAACAAAAAGTGGGTTTTGAAATTAAACTGTAAACTAACCTGACCACCATGAGACCAAGACTTTAAACGGGCAGAAAAAGTTCCAGCAGATGAAAATTGTGAATCTCCAAAAGCATGTTCGAGTGTAAATTGCAGCTTTGAATCGACATCTGAGTCTGAAGATCTCCTCCTTGTTGTTGTGGTGGTGGGAGTTGTAGGAAAAGGAGTTGATGATGATGATGATGGTGGTGTGGAATGGGGAAGATCAGATGAGTGTTTTAATGGAAGTCCTTCGAATTCATCGTCGTCGAGGAGAAGTTCGTCGGATTGGAAGGAGAGAGAGTGAGAGAAGAGGAGAGAGATTAAGAGGAGAGAGATTGGAATTCTCATCTCTTTGTTTTTCTGGGTTTGACGTCGCCGGAGAGAGGAGAGGGAGATGAGACTTATTAGACGTGGTAGAAAGCTAGGTAAGGGGAAGAAAGGGTAGTGGGTTAAGAAGGGATTATCATTGACGTTAGCGACTAAGGGCAGTGATGTATGCAAGATTTTGCCGATTAAATTGGAAGGCGGCATCTACTCATTTGAAGTTTTGACTAGTGGTGGAGTTAGATAGAGATGATGCCTTGTTTAGGTTGTGTAGGATTAACTATTCTTCGATTAATTGTATTTTGAAAGTCTTTATGAGTAGTATTTTTCGGTGTTGCAAATTAGTAGTATATTTTTAGCTAATGGTGGAGCGATTTACCCACTTGTAAAAAGTTGTACTGAGATTAAGATGTGATAATATATTGAATTGTCAAGCTCAAACTCTTTAATGCATGGTTTAATTTCTCTCACAAAATGGAGTATTATTTGGTTTATGTTTTCGTTGCTATTGACAATCTATCGTTGATTTTATATAGCTTTAATTAATAAACCTTCTCTCACAACCAAATAAGTGAAGAACAAATTAGTGTTCAAAGATTGGTTAAAGAGAATGGTAATATACTAATATTTGCATACCAAAGAAATATAATAGTCCCAATTGATCAAGTGTGTGAAGTAGATGATATCACCATCTAATTTTCAGTATATTGTATACCTCGTCTACAATTATAACTTGACAAATATAGAAAGGAAACATGTGCTTTAGTTTAAGGAACCTAAACAAAGGTGAACATCCACTTTGTCGATATGTTTGAATATCCTCCTTTTATTAATTATTTTGTTTCAAACTAGTTTGATAATCTTCATATTTGTAAGGAGGCTACTATTTTAAATTATATTTCAGCTACATACTTTGGCCCAACACTTAAACTTTTTAAATTTTTTTCAATCCAAAACAAAGTTATTCCAGAATTCCCATGATATCTATTGTATGTTCATTAAGATAACATTTGATGTTACAACAAACATTCACCCTAAAATTGTGTGCTTCGAAACTGCTCAAACTATGGAGTACGGGAATATATCTCATAGTGGTTAGATTCAAGGATAAAACTTCATATACCCATAAGTTTGTCTATTACAATATAATTTAATGTGAGGGTAGGATGACTCAGATCCAAGTCAACATCAACACTTATTTTCAATAACCTATTAAAAATGAGCATCTAACAGATGAATAAATGTAGGTGCTTGAGAAGAATTATGGATAAAACATATATTTTAAATCAAAATCCTCATTGTTGGATGTCATTTTATCTCAATTATACTTCCTATGTTTCTTGTTACTTGCAAGTTGACTTCACGCTTGCCAATGCATAACTTCAACTATTAATATCTTTTTATCATTGATAATTACAAATTATGAAAAATAGATATTCGGAAATATGCATTGAGACGAATATAACATGATCCTACATGAATATGCTTTTCCTTAATTATAAATCACAAAAAGATAAACTAAATAAAGTTGGTGAATAGTATAAAAGTTAAACCATTGTAAGTAAAAAGAAATAGACGAAGTATAAAGGGAATAAAGGAGGACTTGGTGTCCACACGAAAAGGCTAAAACTCCAGATATGGTCTCAAATAAAGAAATATCAAACTTATATTTACCAATTCTAAATAAAGCCAAATTACACGACAACTTTGGCAAATATTAAGCCAGTTTTCCAACTTCTTTAACTTGTTTTTTTTATAGTTGAAAACGAAGATTTGGATAGATGTAATCATACAATTTAACTTTTAATTTTATTTTGCACGCATCGCGTGCATATAACACTAGTACTCGATAATCAAAACATATTTCCTCCGTTCTTTTTTCTGTTGCAACAATGAGATTTGTAGACTATCCACTCACTAACCTTTAACTATCTATTGTGATTTATCTTTCTATATTCGTTTCGATATATATACTTTCAAATATCAAATTTGTATAATTTTTACCAAAAAAGTAACTAAAGATAATTATAGTTAAAATTGTGCATTGACAAGCCTGAAATCATTTGTTACAATAGAAAAAAAAATGGAGTAAGTATAACATAATAATTACACAAAGTCTATAACATTATCACAAATCACAATCCCTAATACAATAGGTGGGTAGCAATCTATCTATACAAATATATTAAAAGGCGTTCCTAAATAAGGAACGGCGCCACATGGCGCTCTCCCTAAGGGCGTTTTACTAAAGTCTTAACCATTAGACCAAGTGGTATTATTTTTATTATTTTAAAGTACAATATTAATAAATAAAAATTTTCCTTATCAAGAGCATAGTTCGAACCTAATAACTAGTTAGCATTATCAAAACCCTACTCAACTACGTCTAGTTGGAGGAGAAAAGAAGAACAAAATAGGCTCGTTTTCTTTCACCGTTTTTTACTATTTCCCCTAATTAGCACTTTAGATCTTAGTTCACATCATTACATCTAAAGTGCGAAATCCCCTAATTCGCGAACTCCCCAAAACCAGAAACCCTAACTTCCAAAAACCCGCTTCTTCTCCCGAAGAAGTGAGAGAAAGAGAGAGATATGGATGCGATTCGGAAGCAGCTCGATGTGTTAATGGGAGCAAATCGAAATGGAGATGTTCGAGAAGTTAATCGCAAGTACTTCGATCGAGATGTTTGCCGTTTATTCTTGTCTGGTCTTTGCCCTCACGAGCTTTTCCAGTTAACGGTACTATTTTTCATCTTTTTTCAAACCCTAATTTCTTCGATTTCTAGTTTATTGAACTTTTCTATATCCTTTTTTGCGTGCAAATGCTTTGATTTTTTGGAATTTGTTTCATTACTTCGTAAGTTGATTTCAGTGCGTTTTGATGAGTATTAGCTTTACTATGTGATGATGACTGCATGTTCGTTGTCGAGTAGGTGTAGTGGAGTTCGAATTTTGAAGTGGAAAGAGATTGAGTATAGGTTGACAAATCGACAAGCAGTTGTTTAGTTTTTGCTGCATTTGATTTAGTTAGAGCTTATGTAATGTTCGCGAATGAAGATTTATTTTCCGAGATAGTGTGCGTTTTTGCTACATTTGATTTAGTTAGAGCTATGTAATGTTCGCGAATCAAGTTTTAGTTTCTCGAGCTAGTGTGCGGTTCTCAAAAGGATTACTGCTCGTGTTACTTATAGTTAGACAAGAGGGACATGAGAAAGTTGAGTGAGTAGCGGTGTAAGTTTTACCAAGGTTCTTTAGTTAATTATGGGACTCTTTCCCCTGGCAACAAACATGTGTGAATCATTTCACGAATTATGTGTCCGGATAACCCAAAGTGTCAATAGTTAGCGCTCGGTATTGCGGTCAAGAAACAACATTGATGAAAACGCGTAGCCGCATAGGTGCAATATTAAGTGGTAGAGATGTCTTTTCTGTATGATCTTTAGGTTGGATTTAGGGCTTGCTATGCGAGTGTCCATGTCAATGGCTCAGTGCTGAGTACTTGTTTCCCATTGGAATTATGGTTCAAAGTATCCCTAGGAAAAGGATAGGTTAGCATCCATTTCTTGTTGGTGAGAAGCCACATGATTCCAGTTATGTCAGCATCCATCTATCGTTATGATTCATGTTATGATTCCAGTTATGAGTTTGTATATGTACTGGTGTCCAACAAAGTTGTTCATTTGTTTATTTTGCTTTCGCTGAATAATACTACAGTACATAACTCACCTGATTTTCTACTTTTCAGAAAATGGATATGGGGCCTTGTCCAAAGGTGCATTCTTTGCAATTACGGAAAGAGTATCCTTTTGCACTTTCTGCTTTTGTACTTCCATCGCTATGGATATTGATGAGAAATTTACTGCTAAATACTCTGCATGTTTGTATTCTTGGAATATCTCTTTTATGTGAAATATATTGTTATCTCTTTGTTTAGAGTAGGGTGAAGATCTCTGTTTGGAAGATGGATGGGGGTGCAGGCGTAGTCAATGAAACATGATGCTCTTCACTAAATGAGGAGTATTTAGATGATGAGACCGTTGTTTGAAAGGATTGTAGGTATATTTATCTTTAGGTATTTCTGAGGTGTTCATAACATGTATATTTTCCCATTATTGAAGCAATGCCAGTTGGTTGTCGCAAGAATTGTTTAATTTTGGTTACTTGTAGACTGTAGAGTCTCTTTTTGGCCTTATCATAAGGCTACGACTAATTGCTTGAGTCTCCACCACTGTCTGTAATGTCATCGTGATCTATTTGGTCCTGCATTTTGTGGCGATATATTGTGAGGCAAGGACAAGCTGTCAAGCTGGTTGTCCTGTGGTGTTTTCTATTTTGTACATCTTTTCAAGTTTAAGAATTAACTGCTTCTTTAGCTGGTAGGAGCTATGATTATTTATTTGCATGTTGTCGGCATACAGTTGTGTATCTAATTGCTGTCCATTCCTTTAATGCATTGCCACGATTTCACCTACTCAATGGAACTTCTTTGGGTAATCATACTGCAGTAGGCAGTAGTGAAGATGGACATTACATCCCTATCAGTTTTGTTTGTTTAGTTCTTAACTCATATTAGATATGAAGAAGCAAAGGCCAAGGGTGTTGATAACTATGACAGGGATTTGGAGGATGTCATAGACAGGCTTATTGTTGAATGTGACAGAAAAATTACTAGAGCTCTTAAGCGTCTTGCAGACGAGGATGCTAAAGCTGCTATAGCAATTTCTGTGTCTGAGGTAACCCAGGTAATGATGAAGCCTTTCTTTGAAGCCTCTACGTGTTCCTTATTGGTATCATGTTCTATAGGATTTATTTTTAATGCTTGCTGTAGACAGAAGAGATCTTGGAATTGTCAAAGGTGATCAAAGAGAAGTTGAAAGAGGCTGATCAGTCTGGTATGTTGCTATTATGTTCAGGAATTACAATAAATTTGTATGTTAAACCTTCTGCATCATGTAAGACGGAGTTTTTGTGTGTTTAATTGCCTACTTGAGTTAGTAGTATATGTATGTTTTTATCTTAGACTATAGCTAAAGGAGAAGTGCGGGGACAGCTAGAATTGTGATTGGGTATTTTAGGTTTTTGTTTCTGAACTCGTGTATATAACTTCACATTGAGAAAATCTATAATGAAATTCATGATTGAGAGTTGGAGCAGTTCTTTTTCAGTCATGAACAGAATCGTACTTTAATCATATGAGGGTGGCTGAGGGCTCTTAAAACATGTATTTTTCTGTTAGATTCGAGCTAAGATTCTATCTCTTGCGATTTTACTATTGCTGTATTTAATTTTTTTTTTATAATCAGTTTCAATTCTTTTTTTGACATTTATAATCACCACTTCACCAGTCATGTTACTATGTTGGTATTTGCATTCTCAGTAAGAGTGGCCTATTGTGGCCTTTGCCAGCTGATGACTGTCCTGGACTTTGTGTTTTCAGATCTCGAAGGAAAAACAGATGTTAAAATCCGGGCTTTGGAAGAAGTTGAAGAAATGAGAACAAAAAGAGCTGATAAACAGGTTTGCTTATATGCTTGTTACTGTATTTTGACATCCCGAGTCCCATTAAAAGATCTTGCAGAAAGTATTTGCAGTTGAACTAGTACATGATATTTTTTCTCTTTTTTGCAGTCTATGCTTCTTTTGGACGCTTTCAACAGAGACAGGGCCTCTTTACCACAGCCACTTCCCAATCCTCCTCCATTGGCCCCCTTACCTATGCTTGCCCCTGATGCTCGTACTCAAGAATTGATAAATGAGAAACTGAAGAAAGCGGAGGATCTTGGTAAGACGTCTTTTGTTGGTAGTTTTAGGGGGTCGGGTATGGTTTTGTGTTTTACATTTAGTATGCCAGTTTGCTTAGTTATGAGTCTTTCTGTAAGGAAGTCTCTAATTCTGTCCTGTATTACAGTTTTTTCAGCTGTTGTTCTCCTTATGATTTTTTTTTACAATTTAAGTGTATTGGCCTGTATAAAGTTGGTGAATATTTATATGCTTCCATTGGTTTTTGCTTGTTGTGCATATCAACTTTACCATCTGTGTCATCATTTTGTCAGTGTTATTGATTTGTTCTTGGTAACTGTGCTCAGTATTTTTAGTTGATTTCATCCCCGTGTCAGGAATTCTATGTGGATTTAAATGTGATTCAAGTATTAAGCATCCTGAGGATGATGTTCAGCAGGACTATGAGATCATTCCTGATTCATTAGCTTTTGCTTTCACTATATGAACTTAACATTAAGCTATAGACATAGATGCTGCCTATCTTCCATGTGAATGAAAATGGATTCAGAACTGGAAAAGAAAGATGCTTCTGCTACTAACACGGGCAAAGGACTTGAAGTTTCTTAATTATTCTAATATTCTTAGGTGTATAATTTTGGGAAATATGCAAGCTCCCTTCTAGAGTATACAGTGTTATATATATTACGGGAAGCCGGGTTAACTTAGTCTCTATTGGTGCTGTAAAGTTCTGAACATTCTTGGTGACATTCAGGTGAGCAGGGAATGGTTGACGAAGCACAAAAAGCATTAGAGGAAGCAGAAGCACTGAAGAAGGTTTTTATCATATTTCTTTTTTTTTTTTTCCTCCTAACATTTCAGTTTTTATTTCACACTTTAATGCATGTCAACTTTCATTAATTACTGAACCTGTAAAGTGTTGGTCCAGCTTGCACCAAGGCAGGAGCCTGTTGCAGATTCGGCGAAGTATACTGCCGCAGATGTTCGCATTGTAAGTCCTCCTCATCGTAGCTTTTGCAATCTATGAAGTTACTTTATTGGCTTTTCAATTCCTTATTTGCTTTCCTGGGCAGAGGGGAAGGTTAGGGCTGGAGGTACTAGCATTTGTTGGTGTAAATTTGAGAATTGTAAGTGAGTGGCCCAACTTACCAAAGCCCCTGAAAAGAAATTTCCTCCATTTTTCTATGTTGTGTTGTTAGCATTTGGAAGTGACGCACTTAGGGGTCGCATGGTTGGGTAAGGGGAAAGGGAAAGGAATGAAGAAAGGCTTAGATAAGAAAGGAACCCAAACCACTCAATTCTCCTACATGTTTGGTCGATTTCAAGGGAAAGGGCTACAAGAATTTCTCCCTCCTTCACTCTCATCTCTTTGTCTCTGACAAGGCTACAGAAAGCGATGGGCTTGGGACGGTGGCGTTGGCAGTCGACTGACAGTGGGTTTGGGTCCATGGTGGCGTCAGATTTCGACCATGGTGTGTTGCTTCTCTCTTTATCTCTCCGCCAAATCTGGCACGGTGGTGGTGGGTTGCTCGCTCGTCTCTCTCTCGCCAGGTGGTGGTGGGGTGGGATGCTCATATCTCTCTCTCGCCAGGTGGTGGTGGGGTGGGCTGCTCATATCTCTATCTTGCCAGGTCAGGTAGGGTGGTGGTGGGTGGTTCGTTTCTTTCTCTCTCCCACTCCCGATCTTGTGTGGTGGTAGTGAGGTGGCGTTGGGTTGACGGTGGGGGTAATGGTCAGCGGTGGGTGGTGGTGGACTGGTGGTCAAGCTCGGTCAAGATGGTTATGATGCACAAAGGGAAATGAGGGAATCCGAAACCCTGGGGGGAGGAGGGTGGGAAATAATCTAGTGGACTTAGGGGGTGACTGATTCTCAGATGGGGGTAGAGGGAATTGAAAAAACATCCAAACAAACAACATAAAAGGGAAACACGAGTTTTCTTTCCTTTCCCTTTCTTGGAAACCCCTAAGCGAAGAACCCATTATTAAGGAAGGGAAATTTGAAGTTAAAGGACAAATAATATTGCCATGAGAATATAGAAGCGGGTTAAAGACTTGGAGGTCGGAAACTAACCCTTTTATTATACCAATGGGGATCCAAGATTGGGAAACTGAGATTTCTTTTTGTCAATGCTGGGTGTGTGAAATGTTTATGTATTGGCTTATAGAGGTGTGGGGAAATCTTCTCCAGCTTATGAACTACCGTTAAACCACTTGATTACAGCAACCAATTGAGATCTCATAGTCTATGCTGTTCTTCTTATTTGGTACAGTGGCTTTTTCTTTTTCTAATGTGGTTATCACCATAGAAGGTTTTCAATATTTGATATCAGCATGTAATTCAATGTTTGCTTTTCAAGAGTTCTGTTTTCTTCCGTTTACTTTTACTCAGTTTTTTTTTATACTGCTATTTTATACTTTCTCCGTGTCACTAAAATAAATACACTTTGTATTTTGTCACTTTTCTCAAACTCCACTTTGACCCTCAATCGTGATTTTATAAAGAAGGGGAAATATAGTAACTTAGAGATCTTGTTAGATTTGTCAAATTTTTTATATACTAGTTGTTGCTCCCGTCGTGTCACTGAAATAGTTACACTTTGTATTTTGGCACTATTTCAAACTCCACTTGACCCTCGATTGTGATTTACAAGTAAGGGAGAATATTATAAATTGACTATGTGAGACCTTGTTAGATTCGTCTCAACATATTTTTTTTAAATATCAACTTTTTATAATATTTACATTTACATATTTAGACCTTAATGCTCAAAGTCTTACATTTGCAAGCATAAAGGTCAAAGTATAGCTATTTTAGTAAAATGGAGGGAGTATTAAGGTACAGGTTGCTCTTTATTAACCCTTTGTTTTGTGCTTTGGCAGACTGATCAGAAGCTGCGTGTCTGTGACATATGTGGAGCATTCTTGAGTGTTTATGACAGGTAATAGTTACATCTTCCCGTTTTAAACATATGTCTTTGCCAGCAATTTTGTGAGGGTGACAAAGCATTAGTGTTTTTGGGGTTTCAAGTACTTCAGCTTTTGACTGGCAATTATACCTCCTTGTCACCAGCAGGCTTTTGGCCCCAGTTTTACGAGGATAACTTTTGCAGCTAAAGAATGTGCGTTTTTATATTTATGCTTGTAGATCATGCTGTTATTAGCTAGCCTCGGGAGATTTTCTCTTTAAAGTGTTTAGAATATGTACTGGTTTTTATATTGCTATGGAATGGATGAACTTGATATTTGTGTGTGGTTTTCAGTGACCGTCGTTTAGCAGATCATTTTGGGGGAAAACTACATTTGGGCTACATGCAAATTCGAGAAAAATTAGCTGAGCTTCAGGTATTATGGCTATGTCATTAACTTCTTGTGTAAATTTATTGAAGTAATATTTGCATTACTGTGAAATTTAAATGAGCATCTCTTTTGGGCAATGAATTTATAATTAAAATCGTGGTCTTTGTGGGATGTGCATACGGATGGGAAATGATGAAGAATGCAGGATCTAGGCCTTTATTTATTGTTTATTATTGAAACTTTATCTACTTGGGTTTCTATAGCTGTTGTGCATACGGATGGGAAATGATGAAGAATGCAGGATCTAGGCCTTTATTTATTGTTTATTATTGAAACTTTATCTACCTGGGTTTCTATAGCTGTTGTGCATAAACTATGTTTTTTAATTTTGGCGTAGTAGGTAGAGGAGGTAACAATAATTAATAATTCAAACAGTTGGTGAACTTGATTTAGTTTCTAGTGTTTCTCTTTTTTATCTGTGACAATGGGGAAATTCTCAAGACTATGTATGTGATCCAGGTGCTGGTCTTTTATCACATTGTTCTTCTGTAAAAGGTGTCGGTTGTGCCATCTGTGAGTTCTTCTTTAACTTAGAAGAGTGGTTATTGCATTTTATTATTTTGACTTGGTATCTGTGCTCACCATCTGAGTTCGAGCGGGACTTGAAGTAGAGGATGGCCCGGTCAATGGAATTCTTAATAGGTTGAAAAGGGAAGGGATAAACCTCATTACCTTTGGAAGTATTATAGCTGAGGAGATAAATTAATAATTGATACACTAATCTGTACGCCAATGGGGGTTTGAGATATCTGTGGCTATGATTGCTTCAGTTGAATTTCTATCAGACATCACATATTTTTTTGCTAGACTCTAGACTTGGATCATAAATCTAATGCTGAGGTCAGTTATTAATGAGATTGATCTTTTGATTTCATTTTCCTTTTTTTTTTTTGGGGTTAGATTTCATTTTCCTATAATATAAAAAAATTGTTGTTTGCATGCCGATAAAAGCTTATGTGAAACTGGCCCCAGCCTATTATGATATGCTTGTGTGCTTTTTTTCTTCATTTCATAAGCTTGTACGCGAGTTATACTGAACATAGTAGCCCAGCATGTATACCTGCTTTATTTTTCTTTTGCTAGGGGAGCGGTGGGGGGGAGTTTCCTAAAGGGTTTCTTATGATCAGAGAATCTGAATTGGGTTCTGCATTTTTACACCTCTTGTAGTGCCAAAGTAAACGTTCAACTTTGGCGGTCTATCACAAATTATTCATTTTTCATAAACATCTGCTGTTAGGAAACAGCCTCATTGAGGTGGACTTTAGGTACTTGTTGTTTGCATCATCTTGGGTGCTGGGTTTCTGATTTTCCGTTGATATACTCTCTGGCTCTCTGCAGTGTTCCCCTTCCTCCCCTTTTATAGCTATATGCTGTGCATGTGCTTGTACTACGTGTTTACAATTGTGCCAGATTGTTGTGTTACTTTTTGTTTTACCTTTTTCTTGATAGAGATGCTTGGCTGTCATATATGCTTTCCTTTGTGATTGAGAATGGGGGTCATGGGGTGGCTTCTTGGCAATATACTTGGAATATTGGAGCACTTATTTCGAGTGTAATTACAAGTTAGCTAATATTAGAATATAGCAAGTTTATGCTGGTCGCATACATATGCCTGTGAGAAACCTCCGAATGAACAAGGTGTTGAAGTTATTGAAGAAATTTTATATTGGATTACTAATATTTCAGGAAGAAAGAAACAAGAAGCGAAAGGTACATGAAGAAGATAGAAGGTACATCTCTTGTGGTTTTCCATTAGTTCATTCTTTTATTTCTCGTTGTTTTTTACTTGCCCATGTGTGTCACTTTAAATTTTTTCAATCTCTTGTGCCGTTCATCCCGGAAAAGTTCTTCTGATCTTAAATCATCTTCTAGATCCAGAGAGCGCAGCCGAGAAGCTGAACGTGCATCCAGTAAGGACAGGGATAGAGGTGATAATGAACGAAGGGATCCTGATCGCAGAAGCAGGGACCATGATAGGTACAATGACAGGGATCGTGGCTATGACCGAGACCGTGAAAGAGAGAGGGAGCGTTCACGCAGCCATGATTCAAGAAGTCGCCGAAGGTCTCGTTCACGGTCCAAAGAACGCTCCAGGGATTATGGTCGTGATTATGATCGTAGCAGCAGGTATGTTAGTTTCACTTGATTAATCTATGTCCATTTGGGCTGACTTTGACATCTGCTGGACAGTTCATATAATTTGTTGCTATGACCTGTGCTTTTAGGCTGGCAATTTATTTCAGCTGGTAGGTAATATGAAAAGGTCATTTATTAAAACCCTTCTCCACAGAATAAGGGGTATATTTGACATTCTTACCCTTTGCTATGTGAACCTCGGTAGAACTAGTATGGGTTAGAATTTCAATATACAGTGGTTGGGTAAATAGTTACTCATGCAATATCCTTAACTCCATTTATCTATGTTCTGATAAATCGACTAAATTTAGTTTTGTTCAATTATTGGAACTTTTTTTTTTCTGGAAAAGAATATGGGACAATTACAGTGAGTTCGTATCTGCTGGCGCCAATCTGTTTGCTGGTTGCGGTCGTGAGCCGAGTTTTTTTTTTTTCTTTTTTTGGCTGTTCATTTTTGTTTTTGTTTTTTATTCCTCTTGCGTTTTTGCATTGCAGGCGTTATGATCGAGATCGATACTAGAGTTGCACGTGCTGCACATTCAGCATGAACGGGAATTCTATTGTCATGTGGTGGAGTTCTTTTTTCTGCCTTGCAGGCATTAAGTCTCTTACTTGTGTGAGACGAGGAATTCTAAAGTATTTGGGTTATAGAGTTGGTCTCCTGCAGTTGGGTTGGTTTGTCGGAAGAACAAGTAGATGCTTTTGATAGTTGGAGAAGATTATGATCCTTTTTCTGTGTAACTGTGTAGGATCTGTATGAATAGCAAGATCTCGATTACATTGAGATGAGATGACACTCAGTGTAACCCTCTCTCTTTTGTACCTTGTTTCGGGTTTCACTGGCTCTTTGTTCAAAGAGAACTAACCTTTGAGATTTATCAGTTTGCTAATGTTAAGTTTTCAAATCGTCAAAAAACTTTGCACCGTGAAGATGAGTGTTAATAGGCAGAAATCAATATCGTGTGTGTCCCACCATGTTTATGATGAGAAATCAATTTAAGCTCCAGTGCAAATAAGTCAGTCACGGATCAATAAAACGTTACAAGAATTAGTTTTCCATAATATTAGTGTCAGACGTTAAAATACCAACACAAACTAGTAATTGGAATGTTACATTTTAAAGTAAAGTGTCCTGAGTTGGAACGAGCTGAGCAGTCTGAGCTCGAACAAACCTAAATATACTCTGAAAGCATTATCAATTGAGTTAAAAGAATGATCCAACAAACTAATGCAACATTCCCAAATGTCCAACATCTTTACTTGAAACAATCGGTTCAAAGGACATTGTTCAATTTGGCTACTATGTCTGTATGTCATGGTTAATATTAATTTTCACTTTTTTTTGGTGGTTCCATTCTCTAGCCTATTTTTAACCAATTAGTGTAATTGGACGTGGTTAACCACTGAACTGAACCGAATTAAATTATAACTAATTAATAGTAATGATTATCATTTAGGAACAGAACTGAAAATAAGCTGGGGGAGGATAGACCCTTAATCTTACTAGTATCCGTGCCTTGATGTTTAATACAAGCTCAATTTTTGACAGCTCTAAATTGCATCCTTGATCGATAAAAATATAACAAATCGGAGTAGTATATTTTCCCGTACATATAGAATTTCAGTGAGCTTGATCAACTACAAGAAATCAGCTTAAATTATAAGGTACAGAAAACAATTCAATTTACAACAAGAGGATGTAGAACACAAAATGTAGAGTCACTGTACCAAAACTCTCCAATTCAATAAACCACCACAACATACAAAATCAAGTAGTACTAATTTCAACTCCAATCTAACCCACAAACATTGAAAAAAAAACCCCAAAAATTTATTAATCAAAACCCTAATTTCTCGATTAAATCAAAGCTGTCTTCCAGCAGCATCAGCAACAAAGGGCAAATACGGAGTTTTTCCCAAAAGAGAGCAAACGACGCCATAAACAAAACACGAAACAACAAAAACAAACAAAAAATTATGACCCATAACCATAATCTTAAACCCTAATCCTTTCCCAGGAGTAAAAATCCTCTGCAAAAGCAAAGGAAGAACGAGAAGAACATCAAGAACAAGAGCTTGCATTGCATTAAACCTAACATAGTGCGAAAAACTAGGGTTTCTAACAACACCCAAATAAATCGCGAAGAAAGAGACGAAACTAGCATATGGGATTGATTTGTAGAGAGAAAAAAAGGGGAGAAAAGGTTCGAAGAAGAGAGAGAGAGGTGGGTATTGCGCGAGGAGAAAACGGCCGTAATGGAGGCCGTTAAGAAAGGGGAGAAAGTAGGAAATGGAGGAAATTAAGCGTTCTGTTGCAGGAACTGTTGAAGAAGAAGACATGGAAATGGGTTTTTGAGTTTTTAGGGTTTTTGGTTTTGGAGAGATTGGAAATTGGGTTTTTGTGATTGGGGGTGATTTGAGAGGGTGGAAGAGGAGAGAGAGTGGTGGTGTTAGGGTTTTTCGGCGGTGGTTGAAGGTGGTGGTGGTGGTGGTGGTTGAAGGGAGGAGAGAGAGTCGGAGGAGTGGGATTGACGCCATTTTTAGGGTTTTTTTTTGGGGGAAATTGAATTGGGAGATTTTGAGGAGAGAGAGAAAGAGAGTGTGAGTTTGAGTGAATAGAGATATAGGCCGCAAGTTGTTTCCACACTTTTGGACAAAAGAGGATACAGTATATGAATTTATGTCCAAACCACTCTAATGCTCTAATTACAAACTTTAAAGGAAAAATTGATATTCTAAAACTAACACACTGATAACTTAATGAGGAGATATTATGTGAGGAATTTTTCCGTCGTATATAAGTTTAAAAATATGGTCAAAGTTGATGAACTTTGACTTTAGGAAAATAAAATAGATCTAGTGTTTTGGAAGTTGGAACAATGGTTTATGCTATTTTGTATTATTGTAGCTGGAATGGTAGTTTTAAGTTAGGTTTGTATGCTATGAACTCTCTAAGTCGTCCTTAATATAATCACTATTTTTCGTGTTAAAATCGCTTATATTCATTCAATATGATAATTGTATTTTTGAAGTGATTAGAATTAGTAACAATTGTTGAAGTTATCTTCTCAAAATGGTTTGATTATTGAGATTATTTGATGATTGGGAATACTTTGGTTAAGAGAAGTAATAAATTTCTCCAGTTTAAATGCACAATTTTGAGAGTATTCATTATACAATCAGGTTTATCATGTGTAAGGTACACCGAAAGTTATTTTTGCTCATTTAGAACTCAACCTATTGTGTGAAGTTTGTTCATTTAGAAGACTTAAAATAAGCCATGAGCCCATGACTATGTAGAAAAAAAAAAAACTTCAGAATCTTATGTGAATCATTTTCGAATTTACCACTTAACATGTTTTTAAACAAGTAGGCTAGAAAATATGTCGGTACTTGTTATGAATCGAACTACAACTAATAATAGTTAATCCAATACTACAAGTTAACCCAAAATTAACTACAATCTCAAATATACAATTAATACAAGCATAAACCCGATACGATATGATAGTTATATAATTGCATCTAGCTTGAACGAAAAGGATGTACACAAGATGGAGAAACAATAGGACACACTGTCGCATTTACAAAGGTCAATAGTTATATTTCACAAGCTTAGCAACATGAACATATACTCCCTATCAAATTGCATTTCTCTTCCTAAATTACTGTAAGCTTGACATAGTAGTACCAGCGTTGCAAAAAACCACAAGTTGGCTTAGTGAAGGAACAAATATACAAAGTAAATGATACAACTATAATAAACCAACTTCTAATAATCGCTGGCTCTTCTTCGGAGCTCGTTCAGCTCGTTCTCGATTTCTGTGTCTCGAAATGGCGATGCACTTGAATTTGAGCTGGCAACTGCTGTTCTCCCTGGAGGGAGTTCTCCTTTCTGCTCAACACCATTTATAACAGAACAAGAAATTACAAGCTACCTCCATGAAAACAAATCAAGATTTACATGGACACAATGAACTGAATTCTGAACAATGACCTAATTTTCAATTGATTAAGATTTTCTACCAAAAACAAAAGTTATGTATACCTTCGAGCTCCCAGACAATTCCTTTTTCAAGCTAGCCAAGTCCTCATCAACAGAAGAACCTTCCAGTAAAGCAAACTGAAAAGATAGAGAAGCTCAGTACAATCTACTACTGCTATTTTGACAAATTTCAGTGGAGTTTGTCTCTCGCAAACCACTCTTATTCTGAGGAATCACGTAAGGAAAAAGCTAAATGGAGGACAAGTTCATCGGTGAACAACAGAGAGAAGTTGGTCTGGGTATCTGGGTCCCATGCAAGTGGATTTATCAAATTACTCCGCTCGCACATATTCACCAGTGAACCGTTCTCCATTTAGCATCACTCATCAGTCATCATGTTATACACAATACATTATACATCACAATATGTCTTTTCTTTCTTCATTTATTTTATAAGATATTTTTTGATGCTCCAAGAGGGGTGGAGGGGAACCTACCTTTCCTTCAAGCTCATCACCAGTTAATTGATTAAGTGCATCGGCTTCTGATTCCATAGCCATCACTGTATTGGAAGAATGCCACACATCAGAAAGCACAGCATAAGCATACTAAATTCATGCAAGTAATAAACCATCATTAGCTACTACTATAACCAATGATAATTCGCATAATAACGATGATAACACAAAAAAGCCTCCACATATATTAAGGAAACAATGCAGGCATGAAGGATTTATTTATTTAGCTTGTACAATATAGATCCATAAGCTCATTCTCTTCAGCATATTCATTTTCGGATCTCTAGTCAAACAACCAGCCTTTTTTTTTTTTGCATTTGACAATGTTGCTTGGACTTAAATCTGGTGTCTCACATTTGATTTCATATGTCTGTATGTGACAGGGTACAGGAACTTGACCAAGGAATGAGCATTGTCTACAGACTACAGTTTGGAGTGGTATGGGGATCGCAAAGTTACATATTCTATAAAGAAAGATTAGGCGTTAGGGTGTGGTTACGACCTCAGGGGAACACAAAGTTACAAATTCTTTACAGCGATTTTAGGCATTGGGGCATGGTGCGGAATATACATCTAGGGCATCAGTTGCCGAATTGGGTGAAAGATCTTTTTATATTGCATGTATTAAAGACCAAGAGAACATCACGTGCAAGGTCGAAAAGTCAAGAATGTCTACTTTATTACCATCTACAAGAACAAAGGTGGGCCAGGAGAGTACTTAAAGAATAAAACATTTCCGCGTTCAATGGGTATTCAAGAAAGTAAAACGTACAAACAATTCTATTCTTTACCTTGATACTTGCCAGCTCCTATACATACTCCCAACAAAAGAAAAAAAAGAGGGGAGAGAAAGGATGAAAAAAAACACAAAATATTCACATTATTTACTTTTTACACATTCAAATGGCATCAGAGAAGTAAGGCTTGCCTTTTTCTTCCATTTTTTCAAATGCGGCAAGAGCACCGCTCGTATTTACTTTTCCCACCATCTCATTTACTTTGGTAGCAGTCCTGGAAATCATTAGCAGAATCCATACTCACTATGATATACAAGCAGAAAGAGAAACAATTAGCTAGATAAGTGACAAAGAAAGTGTGATCCAAGACCTTGCGGATTGAGCTCGTGCTTTGAGTGTGTCTTTCTTTGACTTTGCCTCTTGTATCTTGCTTTCCAATAGCTGCCAGAGAAGAAGAAAACCAATGCATCAAAACTTCTTCTACCCCCTTTCCTCTGTCACTTATCTAGACTATTGATCATCTAAGCAATCAAATTATGATGTCCTAACAGGCTTCAACGTCCAAGAACAAATATGCAATGGCAAGTTGCAACAAGCAGGACAAGTTTTTCAGGGCTTAGATTCAAACCTATGCTAAGAACTAGAACGTTTAGCAAAAAAAAAATCGGGTAACATTAACAGTAACAACTAATAAGTGGAAATAGGGGGTAGATAGTAATTGTCTTAGATGATCAGAGTAATCCTCCAATTACAACCCTTAACTTCTGAGAGGTTAAAGATTCTCCCTCTATAGAATAGTAGCTACTTTCAGAATGGATCCTCTTTCTCTACATCATTGTCTATCTATTACATTTCCTGCTTTCTCTTTCTTATTCTTTCTTGCCTCCAATTAAATCTCTAACTAATTTCTGTTGGATCATTCCATAGTCAGAGCATTCCTCCAGGCTCACATTCTTTAACTATCTGGTTGTAGTTACTAGAGGAGGTGTATAGGTGTAGTTGGATCATTAAGTTTTAGCTAAGTTACAATTTTTGCCCTTGATGTTCTGCTGCTTCCTTTTTCTGTCATATGTGTATATCAGGAGGGGTAGGTGGGTTCTTAACACAGTACTAGTGCAATGAACCACATAATCGACAAGTAAACATGTTCAATAATCAAGGTTTCATCATCCCTAATTCTCTAAGACAGTATACCCTCCTAAAGTGAAGATTTCCAACTAGAAGAGAAAGTAAGTAAGCTACACGGACCCCCATCCTCCCAATCCAATTCCCAAAGAAATGATATAGTCCATCGCTTCACACAGCTTAATTGTCCAAGTATCAATGCACTCATCTTTCTCAGGGGTCAAGGAGTTCCATAAATAAGGCGATCACAACTTACTTTAACTAAAGCCTAGCTTCCCCTTATAAATATGTGGTACAAGTTAAGGAAGGAACACCAATCTGGAGCAAGGAAAATGCAAGGAGATACTTTAACCAGTGTCTTCCACAAATCAGTCATAATCTTTTTAGCATGCAGACATAAAAACTATAAGGTTAATCCACCACTGAGACAACCAAAAACCAGAAATGCAGAGCTAATAAATTTGGCCATGGATCAAACCCCAATCAGCTTTACCAAAACATCAAGAAATATCGATTAAATATATGGATCATGATATAGTGACAAAAAATATTACATCAGCGATAGGAGCACACCTTAGTATTTGAAACAAGACTTTCGACAACACCCTTTTGCTGATCAAGCTGAGTCCTTAAGGCATTAGCATTATCCTGCAGATGAATAAATAAGAGTGTACAAACAAGCGATCAGTGGAAATAGCACCCATCAAGCTTCAATACACATTTAGGTATGATAACAGCAAGAAGCGCCAAAAATTCTTATAATCCTTTTTTTTACCTAGGACAAACTACAATGAATCAAAAGGGTCAAGACTCAAATAATCATTTTTCCTACAGGAAACGATAAAATTTTACTGGGAAAAGAACGATTAAATGAAATAAAGCAACTCCTCTTAGGTGCATATACACTTCCGCAGCGGTATGGATTTACAATTTAGCTTCATTACTCATCTCAGTTTACTTTTCTTCAAAACCACAAACTCTTCAGCACCTCTATATGAAATCTGTCAATATGGATTTAATGTCTTTACTCTTTCGTAAGGTTCTCTCCTATTTCTTTTTTCTTCTTATATCTTAAGTATTCCAGCATAATCTTGTATAATCTGAACAGGAAAGACAATAGCTCGGACAAAGACAAAGCCAGCCTAAGCTTCGATGTAAGTTGCAGCCCTTCTTTTCCACCATCAAACAAGGTAAAATAATACTCCCTCCATGTTTTATTAGTTGTAACACTTTGATTTTTGCACTATTCAAATACCTCACTTTTGCCAAATTTTTTCGACTAATCTATAAGAACAATGTTATTACATAACATGTTATTGGACATGTCTCAATGCATATTTTCAAATATCAACTTTTTTCATGATTTTTACTAACGAGTTGGTTACTGATAAAAGAACAATAAGTAAAAGAGGAACAAACTATAAAGTGAGGAACGCAACAGCACCAATGTCCTGTCGGAGAAGACAGCAGTGTGATGACTGATACCTATGATGACAAACTGTACAACAATTTATTCAAAATCGCCTCCCAAATCAACACCCGATATCTCGATAAGAACTCTCAAAGCTTCCATCTCCACTAAACAGATAAAATCCAACCTTAAAACTTCCTTAGTTACATCTATTTTATCGTAATCCATCCATTGATCGCAGACAGAAAAAGTAGAGACACTAAAAATTGAGTACACTAATTTGAAAAATCTAGAACATGTATTATAGTTATCGGAAATGCTAACAAACCCGGTCCAGTCCAGACGAAAAGGAAACGAGATTTGGGGAGAAGGGGTAAGTTAGGTAATAGTGCAGCAAATATAAATCTAAGGACTTGACTATGATATTATCACTGTATGTTTCTTCTATGGCCTCTGATGTCCATTGACACAAGAAAAACCCTTCCGTGAATATGGTCAGAAAGGTTAGCTATCAGCATTAAGACGAATATGTTCCGCAACTTTGCCTATCAGAACTTAGGGAAACTGCCATCTAATACATTTCAAACTGACAGATGACCCTGACAAGACTTCATGCTTAAACTTAATTAGACCAATCAAGCACAAGTACATGAGGAATGACCAATGGATACGGCACTATGGAAGAAAATGCAAGTTCAAGAAACAAAAGGGCCTGGGATACTTCCTCATTTGCCAGGACAACAGCTTTAGTCATTTGGAATACTTCCTCATTTGCCCCTTCATAGCTCCCTTGGAACTGAAAATTTCTTATTCTTTGACTGCGTAGGTGGGGGAGGATATACCATATACCACCTCCGATACAAAAATTGACATCCAAGGTTCAGAAAACAAGACAGGAGATCAGAATGAAGATCAGTGACATGTATGAAACTTACAGCATAAGATTTGCGCCTTTTCAAAGCTTCGCGAGCAAGTTCTTCATCCCCTTTGCTAAGTGCAAGTTGTGCTCGTTTATACCTTTTAACCCATAAAAGATATAGTCAGCAAGATTAGTGAGCAAACAGAAACTGATATTGCATCTAATTCAGCCCTTGAACAGCTTACCAATCGTCTGAAGCCTGTTGAGCGGCTTTACACTTGTTCTCCAATTGCTTTTGAGACGCCAAAACCTTCAGAAAAAGGAAAGGTGAAAAACATTTAACCTTATTCGGTCCTCCAGTTTAATCTAAAAGCAAAACACTTGCTGTCATGATGAAGCTCATGACTTCGAAGCCAGGGAATAGACAAATCCAAAAGGGAAGAAAGCAAGGAGATAAAGGAAATAATATCCACTTAATCCAGAAACTAGCAAGAGAGAGATATACCTGCGCGGTAGACTGACGCATTTTGGTCAAATCTTCATTCATCTCAAGAACAGTCTGTTCTAGAATTTTCTCTGGATCCTCAAAACTGGTTAAAACTGCGTTTGCATACGACTATGAATAACAAATACGACAACCCGTTAGGAAAAAAAACATGTCAAATGTCATCACTGAAAAAGATATACAAAAGTCAAGAAACCTGACTTCTATAGACAAGTAACTTCAAAACTCAAACCTTGACAACTCGAGCAAATCGTTCAAAGAGGTTCATTTGTGAACCAAGAGAGCCGCCACCAAGGCCATTACATCTAGACCTATTAGAATGTAATAATTGAACTCCACTCAGTCTCAATGCTCCAACTGCAAGCTCAGCAATGTAATATGTTTCCAATCAGAAAAAATTACTAACACAAGAAACATTAACTCAAAGTCTCAAACCAAGAACAAGAAATTCAACATAATTCATCAAAACACCCACTAAAACATTAGCCATTACAAGCAAAGCGATAACTAATTCTCAATCATTTTGTTCCAAATCCCCTTAAAATCACACGTGAAATAACCATTTCACCCAATTCTTCAAATCACATTAACTAAATCCCACACATATATTACTAATTCCTCCAAAGTGAATTGTTATACATAACAATTTCAATTCAAAGAGGAAACCCAATAACCTAAACATTCAAATTGAACAAAAACAACAACAACAAAGAAAAAGACAATATGCTATTACACCCAGAAACCAAAATTAGCACAAAATCCAAGAAAGAGAAGAATTAAAGAGAAAATAGAAGGTGGGTAAGTTACCATTGTTGCCAAAAAAAGAAGACCTCAAAGAAACTCTGACAACAGAAAGTGTTTGAGAAGCAGCAGTTGCAGTAGTTGATGCTGATGCAGCCAACCGAAAACCTGTCATAGGTGGTGCTTTTGTAGCCATGTTTAAACCTTCCAAAATTAAAAACCCAGAAATTATTCTGAGAAAAAGAGAATTTTGAAGATTTGGGAAGGAGGAATAATTTGATCGAGTAATTTGTTCCACACTCCCCAAAAATGGCCAAAAGTGTTAAAACTGTGTTTTATTTTGGTTTTGTGTCTATGTGGTGAGAGATGGAGGAGATGATGGGATTTTTGACTTGTTTTGCGTTTTTTTTTTTTCTTCTTTTTTCCATGAATTTTTTTGGTGGGTCGAACTTAACTTGGATAGATCAAGGATCCACTCAAATGGGCCAAACATAAAATCAAGAAAAAAATTACATATATGGTACTCCCTCCATCCCAAAATATAATTCCTATTTCTATTCTGTATGTCCCAAAATATAGTTCTCGTTTCTATATTTAGTTCAAGATTTTTTCAGTAATTTTCCTAGAAAAACTATGTCCCCGTCATTTATTTGCATCTTGAAATTTGTTTTTATTCAACCCAAGTATTACAATTAATGCTCTTTCACCAATCATTCTCCATTATCTCTCCTAAAATCATCTTTTCCCATACAACATTTATTTAAATAAACAAAAAAACTATACTATCCCTCTTAGATAGAGGTGGCAATCGGGTCATATTGGTCGGGTACGGGTCTAGTCATAATCGTGCCGCCTTTGTGTTCGGGTTACGTTCGAGTACATTTCCATGATATTTCAAGTTATAAAACTTATATATATAGTATTTCATGACAATTCTTTCCTTAAATTTGATTTAAAAGTACTTATGACAACTTTTCGGGTCATCATTATCGGGTTAATTCAGGGTCGGGTTCGGGTCTATTTACTTTCATCCGGTTTATTCGGGTTTCGGCCATTATTTTCAGATTAAAAAAAGGAATCCGGGTCGGGCCACGGGTACATGTCTATTTTGCCGGCTATACTCTTAGATTCTGCTTACCTTAATTCCCGTGAAAAAATAGAATTGAGAACTATATTTTGGGACGGAGGGAGTATATCATTTGTTTGTTAGATGATGCAACATTTTAATGAATTCAACAATATTTTAGGGCTCATTTGTTATTATTGGGGTTTCCAAGTTTTTGTATTTATAAGTCATCTGATATATGTCTTATAATGGATTAAAAAAATTGGTCAAAAGTATTAGAAACATAATGATTTTGAAAGTTGACAACTAAAAAAAGAAAAACATTTTTTTGGTTTCTAGTTTTTTGTTTTTAGTTTTCAAAAAAACTAAAAACTAAAAACTGAAAACAGAATACGGAAACGATAACGAGCATGTTACAAACAAATTTTGTTGTGTACACTAGACAAAAAATATCGGTCAAAGTTGATACATAAATAGTGCAAAAGTCAATTGGTTGAGAACCTCTAAAGAAAAGGAAGTATTCATTTTTGAAAAATGGACAAGAATAATCCCACATTTTACTCATTAGCCGGAAATAATCCCACATTTGAATTATTCCATAATAATCCCACATTTCTTCCCTATCTGTTCATTTTGGTCCCTGAGCTATTGAAAGAAGTTGGCGACTGGTAGAACAACCCACTACCACCACCACCACCAACCCCATTTCGCCCCACACCACTATTACACAACCGCACTACTACCAACCACCACCAAACCTCTGCATAACCTGCCCTACCACCCCACTTCAAAATTCCATCAATGTGCAGGTCTTGAACGATTTTGGAAGAACGGTAAAAAGGAGAAGAGAGAGAAATGAGGGGGGATTACACCTGTCACCTCCAAAAAAAAAAAAAGGAGATAAGAGACAAAGGAGGGGGGATTACACCTGCCACCTCGAAAAAAAAGGAGAGGATACAGAAAGGAAGGGGGATTACACAAGTCCAAAACTGGCGGCTTAGTAGGTGGCGTTGGCGGAATGCCAGTCGGAGAGGAGGGCAGAGGAAAGGGGGGAGGAGTGGTGGGGCAGGTAGTGCCGTGCTCGCGAGTAGATCGGAAATGGTGGTGAACTGGGTTTGAGTTGTTCTTTAACGTATTCAACCATTACCAGTTTTAGGGACCAAAATGAGCAGATAGGGTAGAAGGGTGAGATTATTTTCGGTTGATGAGTAAAAGGTGGGATTATTCATGTCAATTTTTCTTTCAATTTTTTTTTTGGGACTTTAAAGACGCAATATGAAATCATGATTGTGATATAGGGAAAGAAATTTTGGAGGAAATGAATAAGATCTTACCTCAATCACCTTTGGTTTTCAATTACATAGGGTCCTTAGGCCAATTTGTATATATTGCACTGAAAATTGTGGAATCTGTAGAGTATAGTTTCATATTGCTGTTCACATTTTTAAAGATATTGGTTAATTTAAGTTGGATAAGCAAGGGTGTAGTTAGAGATATTAAGCAACGTATTGGATAGTTAGTATACTTTTTTTTTTATTAGGAGATTAAGTCAGCCTAAGGGCTAACCCCTACAAGGCTACTAGCCTGTAGGAAACACAAACACATTGGCTGGTAAGGCATGCATAGCATGCGAAAGAAACACCCCAGCATAATGCTGGGGATAAGGATCGAACCCCTGACCTCAGGGGCTAAGGAGGAGTGCTCTATCCACTTGAGCTAACTCCTATCCTTATTGGATAGTTAGTATACGATACTGACTCCTTCATATATACTTCCTATGTCTCCTATCAATCGCAACATTTAGACTTTTACGCTATTCGCAAACTCTCTTTGATAATCTATTATAATCTATACATGAGGATAATATGTGAGACTGAAATCTTGTAGATCCATCTCGATATATACTTTCAAAATTTTAACTTATAAATAATTGAATATATAAATAATTAAAGTTGTTGTTTGAATTCTATTAAATTCGTCTCGACAGTCGCGCATACTATTGTCAATTATGCAACCTAACTCGTTTGGTATTCTCCTCATGAGAGGAACTTTCTCATATCATTCAAACATAGTCTTTGGTGAAGTCTTTACTTTATCATATAGTGTTGGACTGTTGGGTATTTCCCTCCTATTTCGGAGGGAGCTGCTCATATATTAGTTACTAGTATTTTTTTTCACGTGTTTGTGATTTTGTAGAAATTTTAAGTTTAATCTTTATTCATTAGTTTGGGTTAAAAATTGCTTTAAATGTAATTATACGAATAAGTGTAAAACTATATATCTATATAAAATAAAGGCTTGATAAATTTTAGTGAAAAAATACTCCTAAGATAAGTGTATAAATATATATTTGTAGAGAATGAATAAAGATTAAATAGAAAATTTTAATTATTACTTTGAGATTCATTAGTAGCATTGGGAATTACCTTCACACAAAAAAAAATTGGGAGTTACCTTCACACAAAAAAAAAAATTTGGGATTTACATTAGAGGTTTTTTTTTAAAAAAAATATATAATTTCCATTACTTTTTTGCCCTCATTAATGATCTTGGAATAACAAATATATAAAGAGTATTTAAAAGGAATTCAGGTGGACACAAAAATGCTCAAGAGTTCCAACTGGAACCTAACTCGTTTGGTTATCCTCATGACTGACATTTTATATCATTCAAACATAGTCTTTGGTGAATAGTGTTGGGTTTTTCCCTCCTATTTCGGAGGAAGGTGTTCATATAATAGTTATATGGGCTTATGTTATTTTTGGGTAAAATTGCCATGTGGGTTTACTTGTCTTGTGGCCCATGTGATGACTTTTGGCTCACAAAAGAAATCAAAGGCCTGGTTTAATGATTTAGGTGGAAGCTGCTAATTTGGGATATACAATAGAAAAACACACAAAGAAATAGAGGCAGAGCGTTGTTAGTGTAGTGCTCTCTTGGAGCAGTTTTCGTCCAGCCGTCCGTTCGAGAGCCAAACGACCACTATCAACATCAAATTTTAATACAACGTTTATGCCTTTCCGACCTTCATATTCAACGGTTGGATCGTCATTTTATACTCCCTAAGTTCGTATTTTATATTCAACCTCATTTTCTCTATTATTATTTTACCATTTTTGAGTGATGTTTGTGGAGAATAGTTGTTCCAAGGTTGCTCCTTCAAGTTTGTATTACCTCTAGTGTTATTTAGAAGACAATCGGTGTATCCACTTATATTATTAGTGGTTAGTGGAAGGGTGTGGTACCACCTTATAGTCCCGTGGTTTTCTCCCCTCATTGGGGATTGGGGTTGCCACGCAAATTATCGTGTGCTTTATTTTTATTGTTTGTGAGTTGTTTATTATTGCGTAATTGTTATCTATATTTTATTTGCTTGCTATTGGTTGAGATTGCCTTTTCCACTACACAAGTGGGAAAGTGATTATTTGCTTTCGCTATACATTGTTTTGTGTCTATTTCCCTAACATTTTCTTCAGATAGCTTGCTGAACTTTGCATACTGCAGCCATTATCCAATAATAAGGGATCGACTTGCGTATGTATAACCTGCCCAAGTTGGCAATACTTGGCATCACCCTATGAGTTTAAGGCATAAGTCAATGCATGAATAAAACGGTAACACAACACATTCAAGCACATAAACAAAGTCCAAATATGGGAATAGCACATATTCATGCGATCTCAACCATAAAGGACGAAGCAGGGAATGTTTTTGATAAAGAGGAGCAGATTGAAGGGGTCTTTATAGACTTTTTTCGTGATCTGTTTGCTACTGGTGGGGTGAGTGACGCTGTTACAGTCACGGCAAAAGTGCAGCCTCTTGTGACGAGTGAAATGGCTACCCAGCTGGTCGAGAATTTCACGGCAGAGGAAGTCAGAGACGCCTTGTTTCAAATGCACCCGGCAAAAGCCCCGGGCCCAGATGGTATGTCTGCGATGTTTTATCATAATTTATGGGATGTGGTAGGGGAAAATGTTTTGAGTACTAAATTTTCTAAATAACAAAGAGAATATGAGTGAAATAAATCACACTTATATTGTCCTAATTCCGAAAAAGAAGATGTGTGAGGTGCCGGCGGATTATAGACCCATTAGGTTATGTAATGTGGTGTATAAAATTGTGGCAAAAGTCTTAGCTAATAGATTAAAAAAGATCCTCCCCTGTGTTATGCATGAATCCCAGAGTGGTTTTGTCCTGGGCCGTCTTATAACTGATAATATTTTGGTTGCGTATGAATGTTTTCACTATATGAGGAAAAAGAAAAAAGGGGTGAAAGGGAATTTAGCTCTTAAGTTGGATATGAGTAAGGCATATGATAGGGTGGAATGGTCTTTTCTACAAAGCATGATGATGAAACTGGGTTTTCCGGAGCCTTTTGTAAACATTATTATGAAGTGTGTCTCTTCAACATCCTTTTCTATTCTGCTAAATGGGCAACCTTCTTCTGTCTTTACTCCGAGCAGAGGCTTTAGACAGGGGGATCCTCTATCCCCATTTCTGTTTATTATGTGTGCTGAAGGTCTGTCTGCTTTGCTTCGTGATGCCGAATCAAATAAAATAATTCATGGTGTGAAAATTGGAAGGAAGGTGGAGCCTATATCTCACTTATTCTTTGTAGACGATAGTCTTTTATTCGTCAGAGCTACTGAAGAAGAAGTTGAAACAGTCCTTGAAATTCTTTCTATCTATGAAGCTGCTTCCGGACAAAAGTTAAATATGGAGAAATCTGAGGTCTCTTTTAGCCGAAACATTGAACTTGAAAAAAAAGATATACTTCGTTTGAAGTTGAACTTTAAGGCAGTTGAAGACCATGAGCGCTACCTTGGACTTCCAACCTTCATTGGAGGCTCAAAAAAAGGTAGTTTTTCAATCCATACAAGACATAATTTGTAAGAAGTTAAAGAGGTGGAAAGAAGGTTTCTTATCACAAGCGGGGCGTGAAATTCTTCTTAAGTCAATAGCTCAGGCTATTCCAACCTACTCTATGCAGTATTTTTTGCTTCCCTCAAGTATCATCAAAGATATGAAACGGCTATGTTGTTCGTTTTTTTGGGGTCAAAAGAAGGAGGAAAAAAAAGATCTCGTGGGTGGCTTGGAAGACTTATGCAAAACAAAGAAACAAGGTGGATTAGGCTTCCGTAATCTCAAATGTTTTAACTTGGCTCTTCTTGCTAAACAAGGGTGGAGAATCCTCACAAATGAAAACTCACTGATGACAAAGGTTCTAAAAGGGAAGTACTTTCCAAATACTTCTTTCTTGGAGGCAGAAATTAGATCCAATATTAGTTACACGTGGCGCTCAATTATTTCATCAAAACACACTTTGAAGAAAGGTTTGAAAGGGATCATTGGTAATGGCTTGAGCACGACAATTGAAAAAGACCCATGGCTAACTTCGTTGTCAAGGAAGATCGCTATTCCTTGTGAGCAGGAGGATGGGTACAAACCATGCCTGGTGGCCGAAATGATTGAAGGGGGCAGCTGGAATAGACATATGGTGAGCAGTTTCTTCTCTGAGGAGGAAGCACAAGCAATCTATGACATTCCACTCCCAAGATACCCACAAGAGGATAGATGGTCATGGACACACTCAAAGGATGGTTACTACTCAATTCGCAACGCATATTTTCTTGCTCTTCAAGAAGAAAATCCTAGTGATGCTGAAACATCACATGAAGCTAGTTTGAAGTTGTGGCAGAATGTTTGGAAGGCTGAAGTGCTAAAAAATTAAAAATTTTGGGTGGTGGGCCCTTCGCAATGGCCTTCCTGTGAGAGCAAATCTGTCGAGCAGAGGGATGGTTATTGATAACACGTGTCCCAGGTGTGGTAATGGAGTGGAGACAGTGTCACATATGTTGGTGATGTGTGGTGAAGCAGAGAAGGTGTGGTACATTTCTCCGCTGCGTTTGAGCACTCGTGAACTGGGGGAGATACAATTTGTGTCAATGATTAATGGTGATTCATAAAGATACTGCTTGGTCGGATGTCTTTTGGGCCCTCACGTGGTCCATCTGGCTCTCCCGAAATGCCTGGTGCTTTGAGTCCAAACAAAGGGATGTTCTGGTGTCTGTCAACAAGGCTACGATGCTGATTGGGGAGTACGGGAAAGCTATGGAGCTTAAAGTTTCAAACGCCCTGAGTTTCAAGTGTGAGTCAAAATGGAAGTCTCCTCCAGCAGGAAAGTATAAAGTTAACGCGGATGCAGCGATGTTTGAGCGCAGAATAGGAGTTGGAGCCATAATGCGTGACCACGTTGGTGATATCATGGTGGCTATGTGTATGATATGTGAGGGAAACTATGAAGTGGAGACAGCTGAAGCAGTAGTAGCAAGGGAGGGACTTAAAATAGCTTCGGACGCAGGGTTAGCAGATGTCATCTTGGAAACTGATAGTTTAAAACTTTTCTTTGCTTTGAAAAAGGGTAGTTGTGAAAATACTTACTTTGGGAGTATTGTAAGGGACATTCTCAGGATGTCTTTTCTTTTCTCAAGTCTTTCTTTCTCTCATGTAAAGAGAAGTGGAAACAATGTAGCCCACTCTCTGGCGAAATTGAGTATTAGTTTTGAGAGTTGAGGGTTTGGATTGAGGAAGCTCCTCATGATATTTCTGCTCTTGTAATGGCCGATTGTTCCCCAGATTAATAATATGTGGCCACTTTTTTCCTGTTAAAAAAAAAAAAAAAGAATAGCACTTTGCATGTCAGTAGTACACTAGTACTTGTTGTCAAACCATGTTTAAACTATCTAACTAGTGTGTAGCTCCGGCGATGCCTTGAGCTTTTACTTTGAATAATACTTCTATGTTTTGAGCTTCTATTTATTTCAGATTAGTTTATTATATATATATTTGTATTCCAAGTTATATAATTTTTATGTGGAGTAAAGAGCATATCTAATAGTTGGTTGAGATGGTAAGATGTCTACTATACAAGTTATTGGTTGCATGTTCGAATCTTACTACACAAAGTTTTGTAGTACATATTTCTTGTTAAGCATATGATATTGCATGTTCCTAGTGAAAGGGGGTTCCACGTTTATTATGAACACCTTTTAATATATTAAACTAGTTATTAGGCTCGGGCGATGCCTCGGGTTATTAATATTTTCATGCCAAAAAAGAGCATCTAATGTTGCATAGTTCATTGGTTAGAACTTTACTATAGTAACTTGAGGTCACTTGGTCGAATATTGTACGAAACATGTTTCTATTTTTTTAATGTAAGTTGATGACATGGAACGAAACAACTACAGGGAGAGTGCCACGTAGCGTGTATACTTGTTTTAGAACGCCTTTTAATATATTTGTATAGATATAGATAGTAGTATAACTAAAATTATTAAGTGGCAGTGTTTTCAAATAAGTTTACTATAAAAGATAATTTTATGAAAAAGAATTTACTAAAAAATAGTTTTTTTTTTATAAAGTTTGTTATAAAAGCTAGTTTTTTTAAAAATATTCCTTTTATTTTTTTTTACAAATTTTATGAGAAAAGACTATATAATTTTTTTTGTTAGAAAGCACCTTATATTACTCATTTTATTAAATTACACAGCTTATAGTCGAAATGTCGAATTATGGCCAAATAGTCAAAATTTGACCTTTTTTTATCTCTCTCTTCGGGTACCTCGATCAAACACATTACATGTTTTTTTAATCTTTTTATTTAATTAATACACCCCAAAACATAATCATCGAGATAAAAGGAAAAGACAACAAAGTATACGTAACATATAGACATTTTTTTTGGGGGCCCCCATTGGGAACCCCTTGGTAAGAAGAAGGACCCTACTGGACCAGCACCTATCGCGGGTCAGCCAGCCCAGCTACAGTGGGCTCGAACTTGTGATCTCAATGTCATAAGGTGAGTTCCCCACCACATCCACCAAGCTAGCTTGGTTACGTAACATATAGACAATAGAAAGCAAGATTATCCAATATATAAATACAAAACGGCCACTTGAATTACCCTGCTCGTACATAATTTTTTCTAAAAACCATAATCATATTGGAAACAATGGAAAGAAACGCAAAATTGCCTATACACCATATATGCCTTTCATTTGAAGTAATAATAATTTTATTTTGCTTTACAAATAAAATTAACACTTTCACCCAAGAAAAACAAATATTATTAACACCAAAAAAAGAAGTAACTACTAGAACTGGATAATTCAAGTTTTAAAATATGAGGATGAAGATGAGAGGTAGGAACTAGGAAGGTGCGGAGAAGCTATAACAGTTGAAAAGGCAGAAGTATAGTAATGTGTTTGACGTCGTCCACGCCCCAAGAGGGAGTTAAAAAGAAAAGGACAAACAAATGGAGTTCGATTCTTTGGCCAGAATCCGGAGATTAGGTGTGTAATTTAATAAAGAAAATGTGTTGTTTAAAAACTTGTAACAACTAAAGTCTTTTCTCACAAGAAGGAAACACAATTGCTCATAGTTTAGCTCAATTATGCAAAAATTATGATGTTATGCATGTGTGGTTAGAAAAGTACTATCCTAGTGAGATACATAGAGCTGTAATGGTAGATATAGTTTGTTTGAATGATTAATCAAAGCTTTTCCCGAAAAAAAAAAAAAGTATTTTCTCACGAATTTTCTTTTTTTTTTTATTAGTCTTTATCATTGGCAGCGACCATTTGATTCTTAAGATCGTAGTTGTAGTTTCTCTATACTTCTGTAAGAAATCCTCCTTTTGGCATACGAACACAATTCAAGCATATAACACGGACGATATACAAACTATTATGTCATTTAAACTTTTCATCTTATTTCATGAAGTACTTGCGTTGAACATAATCTTCAATACCTGGACTGTAATATCCCGAACTTTAATTTCGTTTTTATTAGTTATTAATTATGTTTATTAGCTTACTTACGTCTTAAATTTTTCCAAGGAATTTCCTTTACTATTTATTATTTCATGACTATGTTTAAATTATATATGATTATTAAGAGGTAATTTATTTTATAAAAGAAAAAATAAATATTGAAATGGTATCAAAGCAATGAGATTTGTTGACTCTTGTTCCCCATTTCTTCTTCCTCCACGTGAGAGCATTAACAATAGTTCTAATTATCTGAATTTTGCCACTCAAATGGATTTCCAAAACAAACAACCCCTCCCATTAATTCTTGCATCCACCTTATCTACTTTTGGTTTTAGCCATCGCTTTTGTTGACCTCATTAGTTTCTTCTTCTATTAAGCAAAAAACGGATGATCCAAAACTTGTTTTTCTCTTTCTAATGGGGTTTATTTAATGCTTTTTAATTAATTGGTTTAACATTTTTTTCCTTCTAGAGGAATCTAATTAAATAAAATGTTTTAATCAAGCAACGAAATAAAAACTAGAATAATAAATGTTGCGGCAAAGGATAGAAAAATCCTAAAATCTAACAGCCATCGGATAGACCATGATGATAAGTTGGCATAGGATATAAAAATCCTAAAATTTAGTAGCCATCGGATAGACCATGATAGTAAGTCAACGAAGTCTTTCATTTGCGGATATTCTAACGATCGGTAACGTTCTACGGTTGCTATGTCACAATTCATTGACATTGCCAAGTTGATTAAACAAGTAGATAGCCATCATACATTACCATTATGTCACAATTCACCAACATAAATTAATTGCCGAGTTGTTTGGTTAGGTGAAATTTTTTCTAACATAAATTAAACAAGTTGTAACTTTTGGCTACATGCAATGTGTCAGTTTTTCAATTCTCACCCATATAAGATCCTCTTCCCGAAACATTTCCTTATATAAACCTCCCTTAACTCCCCAAACAAAATAAACCACAACTCATAAAAGAAAATTTTGCAACCAAATTTGTGAGAAATGACAAAGTCATTATTTTCTTTTCTTAAATTCGTGATATTCACAATTTATGTAGCAAAGTTGACCTATATTTGGGCTGATCAGCCCGAAACATTTTTATGGGCTAAAACCCATCCTTATGGCCACGAGCAAAAAACTACCATACAATTCTACTACCACGAAGCTGCATTAGGAGAAAATGCAACTGTTGTTTTGGTGGGTCAAGCCCAACCCCCACAGCCCAGCCCAATATTCACATCCTTCGGAAACTTGTTTATCGTCGATGGGACACTCACTGTGAGCCCAGATATTAACTCTAAGCTTATGGGTCGGGCCCAAGGTTTCTTTGGGTCAGTGTCCAAAACTGAAGTGGACTTTATGTTGGGCATAACTTTTAGCCTTAGTGATGGGGTGTATAATGGAAGTACCTTCACTATTTTGGGCCGAAACTCGTTTGTGAATTCGGTTAGAGAACTACCGATTATTGGTGCGACGGGTCGTTTTAGAATGGCCCGTGGATATACTTTGGCCCGACAATATTCTCTTGATCCAACTACCGGGATTCTTATTGTTGGGTACAATGTTACCTTGATTCATGAAACGATCCATGATGATCATGTGGACTTAGAATCAATTGAAACCATTAGTTCTCAGGGTCATACTTACATATAATTAACTACCAAAGAATCTCAAAGGTATTTTTTCGCAAGGTACCAAATGGCCTATTAGCCTCGAAACGTTCCATGAGATTTCGAGTAAGTGTTTACATAATCTTCTTCTGTCCATGATCCTGAATGTAAAAACACTATCTCATTATCTTATGAATGGGTGGCTTGTCTCAGCATGAATCACGATGATTATTAATGATGTTGTTTTTGCTAATGCAAGTTACCCCATTGATTATCATTTTAATAATGTACTCTTGCTATCTCATGACAAGGTTTGTTTATTTTCTAAATAATTTTCCATTTACTTAATAAGGAAGTATATGTGTAATGAAATAATATGTACTTATATCAAGTTTGGTCTCACATTGATTTTTGATGCTTATCCATGCATAACTTGCATTGCAAAAAGACAAAAAGTCATTGCTCTACATTTTGTCTCATTTTCACTTTATCTCACATCTCATATACTAGTATATTTTTTTTTTTTTTTTTTGATAAGGAGAGAAAGTTTGGGAGGTGTCTACAAAAGCAAACACTTTTAAAACAGGGTGGTTCTGATAAAGCATCAATCTGTAAAAAAACGAAGAAAAAAAGAGCACTAAGGAACTCGAGCACATGTTCCGCGCGGCCACACGCCATCACCCCAGGCCCAAATCGACGTCGAACCCTTCGCGGGGGCAAGACGAACATCACCGATAATGAATAAGCTCCCCCATCTTCACGAGAGAAGCACAATAACTTGAGGCTATCAGATCAACCTTTAACCAACTAAACAACAATAACTAAAAAAAAACAGGAAAATTAAAAAAAATAAAAAAAAAAAAACATGAAAAGGAAATAGAACCCAGCAACAAGAACAAGTAAAATAACTCATAAAAATAAGACTGATGCGGACAAGCAAAGCACCACTAAAACCACGGTCGAGCCACCTTCGCGGGGCCGCCACCGAGCACCGGCGAACCGCACAGCCGAAACCAACCCCCACAACGAGCGCTAGCGGTGCTAAAACCAACCAATTTTCTTGGAGGAGCTTTCTGGATCATCATCCACCATCGCCTTGGAAGACGCGAAGACGAAGACGACGACTTTGTTGAAGACAAGAGAGCCGCGCGAACCCCGACCACCGCAAAATGAACCACCGAAAGATGGAAAGCGGACCAACGCGAGGAAATCGCCGGCAAATCGAAAGCCCACCAAAGACGAAAAGAGAAAGGAGAAAAGGAGAGACTAGAAGAAAGTGTCCGACTGAGGACAAGAAGAAATGGCCAACAGGGACTAGATAGCCATGGAAGAGGATGGAAGAAGCTAGATCTGAGGGAAGAGAGGAAGAAAAGAGCAGCGGCTGAGAGAAATTCTAAAATTTGGGACTTAGGGTTTCTGAAATTGGGGCTTAGGGTTCTAGAGAGAAGGGAGAGCCCTTCTCTCTAGAACCTGACCTTCAAGGCTCTCAATTTCGATTCTTTTTCATATACTAGTATATAATACTCTTAAAAGTCAATACTATATTTTATATATACATTGTTAAACAAAAGTAGGTCTAGAAAAAATTGAACTTTATGAAGAATGAAGATTATATCGGATTTTATCCCTTGGCCTGAATACTCTGAATCTCTTATTAAACAAATTAGCACACTTGCTGTCAAAGCTCAAATCTCGACAACTCTAGCAAATCGCCGTTACACCTAGACTTATTACTTTATTAGCTACTAATACTATGTATCAAATGCTAACACAAGAAACATTAATTCAAGCAGAAGCAAGAAATTCAACAAAATATCACATTACAAGCAACGCAGTAGACAGGGGCGGATCCAGGATCCAAAGTCAGGGGTAGCGTAATTTTACAATACTACTCCCTCCGTCCCATAATATAGTGCTTGTTTCTTTTTTACACGGTCTCCAAGACGTAACTTTGACCTTTAATATCTTCAATTCCGTATTAATAAAAAATATAAAAAATTGATATTATGAAACTACACATTGAGACGAACCTAACAAGATCACACATGAATATGTTTTTTTATATATACAAATGAGAATATTCGGTCAAAGATTTTAAAGTTTGACCCACCAAAAGTGAAGTAGGCACTATATTATGGGACGGAGGGAGTATCTACTACGCTCCAAATAAAATAAATGAAGCCAGGGGCGAAGCCAGACTTGATTAAGGAGGGGGGCCAAGTCTAATAAAAATTTCTAACATTAATAAAAATAACCATAAAACTTAAAAAATAACCAAAATAAGAGAAAAATCGGTTAACTTCACAACGCATATCAACTTTGCAAGTTCCTAACAAAAAGAGGATTGAACAATGTTTTCAAATCCTTACAAAAAAATGTCATCTACTAGAGTTAAATTCGCTCATCACAAAGTTTAAGCAAAATCATAGTAGTGCTCGACGCTCCTTCATGTCTCGAAATCCATCAATAATAGCATCCACTGACAGCTTTTTAGCTATTTCTCTTTCAATGTAGATGACCAAACAATTCTCAAGGAACTCATCATCCATCTTGTTTCGAAGTCTAGTTTTAACAATTCTCAAGACTGAAAAAGCACGCTCGGTAGTAGCTGTAGACACGGGCAAGGTCAAGATCAGTTTTATCAATCTATAAATAAGTGGGTAATTATCTGACTTCCTTGTCTCCACCAACCAACGACACAAATGAGAAATATCAGATAAATTTTGCATACTAGAATGCTTAATGATCTCAACCTCAAAATGAAGTAATTGAACTCTTAAGTCTTCCTTCTCGCATTCTGTAAAATCTTCATCTACCATTCTACTAATAACAACACATGTTGGCTTGAACATCTTTATCAAGCTTTTAATGGATTTCAAATGAGAACTCCAACGTGTGTCTCCAGGCCGCTGTAAATTGCAAATCTGATTCAGACCAGTTCCAGTTTCAATCTCATCATTGTCAACTAAAGAAGAAATTTCAGTGGCAAAAGTAGCTCTAAGTTCGTCACTACGCTTACAGGAACCCAAAACAAATGTGACTATAGAATTCAACTTAGAGAAGAATTGATAAACAGGGATTACTTCTTTGGATGCAGCAACTAATGCTAGTTGTAAACGATGGGCAAAACAATGAATGTAGTAAGCATACGGACATTGATTAAAAATTAGAGCTTGCAACCCATTCCACTCCCCTCTCATGTTACTTGCTCCGTCATAGCCTTGGCCTCGTATGTTTCGAATATCAAGACCATAGTGAGAGAGAACTGAACAGATTTCATCTTTCAAAGTCATCGATGAAGTGTTCAGAACATGAATTAGGCTGAAAAACCGCTCCCTTACAAAGCCATCATTATCAACATATCTTAAAACAATGGCCATTTGCTCCTTCCTTGACATGTCACTAGATTCATCAACAATGATGCAATATTTTGCATCGTTTAATTCTTCACGAATTGCCCACTTGACCCTATCTGCCACAACTTGTAAAATTTCCTTCTGTGAATCTGAGGAGATATAAGAAGCATTTTTTGGAGCATTATCTAGGACAACCTTGGCAACAGCTTTATCATAGGAAGAAAGAAGTCTGACAAGTTCTAAGAAGTTACCCCGATTACTTGAGTCCTTACTTTCATCATGACCTCTTAGGGCACATCCTTGGAAGACAAGATATAAGACTGCATCAATAGAAGCTTTTAGTCGTAGTCGATTTTCTGCAATTTGCTTTGATGTTTGTCTCATAAGTACTTGTGGCATATGTAGAGCTTGGTTCAGCAAATCTTCACAAGCCTTTTCACAAAGTTTATGAGAGGAATTTGGATCTTTACCCACATGATTTAAGAAAGGACATCTCTTCCCATCTTTAACTTTTTTCCAATTTCGAAATCCATCAATTGTGAAGGCCCTCTGTCCTGGATGGCCATTCGGCTTATTAAAAAGAAAACAGGGAAGACAAAATGCTGCATCAAATTCAGGTGAGTACTCTAACCAAGACCGATATAAGTCAAACCATGAAGATTGAAATCGACGTTGGTGAGATAATGGTCCAGACTTCTTATACTCAGAAAGTATAGGCTGGTAGGGACCTAAGCTTAAATAAGTTCGTCGAATAGCATCATGTTTCTCATTAGGATATTCCCAAATTTTTTTTCTCTTTCCAGGATCACGTTCAACAAGATCAGTACCACTACCCATTTCTTCCCTTTCAACCTTTTGTGATTTTGAAGGTCTATTTTTTGGCAATGTATTTTCAACTGTTCCAGTAAACAAGTCTTCATTCCCATTGTTTTCAAAACTTATAGTGCTTTTTCGTTTGAATATGAAGTCAATTTTAGTTTGTTTTCCCATCACCAACAATTGCTTGACAACAAACAACTACAATCAAAATTCAAAATATAAATATTTTCACAACCAAATTAAAATTAAATTATAAAAATTCACTAATTCACAAATAAATGTTTGAGTAAGTGAGAAATAATAACAAGAAAAAAAAAAGAAGAGCAGAGTACCGGTGCACGCAGCCACGCAAGGATGTAGTCAGTAGGAAAATTTACTACTCATTGACATAAAGGTGAGAGCTTGAGAAGATGAAAGGGAACTGAAGATTGAAGAACAGTAAATTAGTATTATACTAGTATAGCTAGACTAGACTACTAGAAGGTAAAGTAAATTACTACAGAGAGTGGTTGGAACTTGGGAAGACTAAAAGTCTTTTACTCTTCTCTCATCTTTGGAAGTTGGAACGTTAGGAAAACCATTTTTAAGGGGCCAGTGGGCCTCTTTATTAGCTTTTTTAAATTTTTTTTTTGGGCCCCTTTTATATTTTATAGGTATTGCTGGGCATCTAGGAGGGGCCATGGCCCTCTTAGGCCCCTCTATTGCTTCGCCCCTGAATGAAGCTAAAACATACAGTAATTACAGAGTAACTTACATAATGCAGAAATTTCAATCATTATCAACTTTCAACATTACTATCTACTACGCATCACCTATAAGACTTCAACTTTAATTGGAGTCTACATCTTTTAATTTAAGCAAAACATCATTTTACAACTCTCAACAAAATTGAGCAACTTTACATCATAACATATCATAGCCTCAAGTCCTTAACCATCTCCCACTCGCAAAGTCAAGGCTATATACATTGGGTACAGAGAGAACAAGAAGACAATTAAGTGAAAGTTCTTACCATAAGTTCAACATATTGCAAAATTGCTTCTATGCAATTCATATACTCCCACAATTACAAATTTGTTACTATGGTCTACGGTGGTTGCTAGGCGGCAGCAACAACAACAACAACAACAAAGCCTTAGTCTCGAATGATTTGGGGTCGGCTAACATGAACCGTCATAGAGAATCGTTTTCGCGACAATAACTACGGCAGGTGGCAGTTACTACTTACTATACTAATCGTATTCTCCTTCCCACTTAACCCTTCCACATTCCTCTAATAGCATTATACTATAATGTAAGATGATATCACGTTATATAAACAATGTAGGATTATACTATCAGTGCAAAATATGAGTCATTTTACAATATCAATGCTTATAACTCCAGCGAAAATGTCTTAGATTTTGATCACACTAATTAATAAACCTAAACGCGGAAAACAACACGTCAATAAACTTACCAACCAAGCACAGGACCTGAAACCAACCGAGAAATCGAGATAAAATTAGGCAAATTCACAAAACTATCAATAAAACCACCGCCATAAACAACCACCTCATCATTAATTTTCTCTCTCCTCTCATCCGAGGGTTTCTCAACAAACCCTAACTTGATCGGAAACTCCATTTTCGCCTTAAATTAATCCCCCAAAATCAAATATTCACTAAAAATTGTTTCCACAATTACAATAAACTAACAATAATTCACTAATAAATCCTTAACTAACGTACAATTAGAAATTAAAATTCACTAACAATTGAAATTCACTAGGCGGCAGAAATGAAGGACTAAACCATCAAAGAAGATTCAATAACAATTAAAAAGCAGATCCAGAGTATCGAACCATCAAAGAAAATGAAAAAAAACCTCAATCGAAGAAGCAAGAACGTTGAAGAACGAAAAGGGCAATCCAAGTCGAAGTCCTGTTAATCGTGCCGGTAATCGAAGCCGAAGAGGGAAAGAGTTTGAGTGCAGTCAAGGTAAGTAATTAGGTTTAGCATTTCTTTTGTTTTTTCGAACTTTTTTTTTTTTTTTTTTTTTTTTAAGAAAACAGGGGTAGCACGTGCTACCCCTTGTTACTACGTGGCTCCGCCACTGGCAGTAGACAATCCTCGACAACTTTGTTCCAACCCACCCCCTAAGCAACGCGCCATAAAAAGACCAAATTTACATATTTTAGTTATAATATCAATATCAATAAAATCATTAATACATTTTATGGTTAAATTCAATGTTTATTTACAATCCATTATTTTTTTCTCAAAAGTAAATCATTAGTAGGATGTAGGAGTATGGGACTATTAAATTATGGCACACTTGTGTAATGGTTTTGTGTTTAGCTTTGTATGATCTTGTTGTCAAAAAAAAAATTGTACAATTTATAAAAGTTAAAACTGTTCTCATAAATATTTTATTAAATGATGTGTATTATTATTTGTCACATATAAACATAAATTTAAAGTATGATATATTAAATAATTAATTTTGGGATGCATTATTGATCTCCACTAATGATGAAGAGCCTGATATCATGTATCAGTGCAAAACAAAATTTCTTATATCATGGCTCATGCGTTCAATGTATTTTCCATTCTTCCTATTTGCTATAAATGCCCAATTTTGATTCAAATGAGGAATAATTCCCACCAATATGGCATCCTTTTTTTTCCTTTTCTTTTTGATTCAAATGAGGAACAAGTCCAACCATTATAACTCTATTCAAACGAGAAACAAATCTAACCAATATGACATCTAGGATATATACTAAACAATTTGAAAAGTTGAGTTAGTAATACAGAAGAAAACCTGTTTCATTATCTCTTTTTTTTTTTTTGACAGGAAACTTGAAACTTTATTAATCAATCAAATCGGCAAGTACAACCTCCATAATCTCAGGAGGAGCTTCCTCTAGCCAAACATACATCTCTCGTCATTACTCAAGCTTTTTTTTGCTAAGGCATGAGCTACTTGGTTTACACTTCTCCTAACAAAAGCATAAGAAACATTGCCACATTGCCAAAAAGCACAAGCCAGAAAACACAATATGCGCTCCGGCCACACCTTCGTAACTCCAAATGCCGGGGGCAAGAAAGCTCTATGAAAAAATGGTGGTTCAATTCGATGTTGTCTAAGAAAGAGTTAGAACACAGGTGGGGAGTACCGATGTGTACCATGCACCCGAATTTACATATGGCAATGTTAGCATTCTAATATCATAGGAAATCGGCCCTACATCTCGAGCTTTCTTTTTGCCTTTAGATAGCTTGTGAAAAAGAGTCAGACAATCAAATTCAATCACAAAATGCCGAAAGCCTGCTTACATAGCTGTGCGCATCCCATTCCTCACTGCCATTGCTTCCCCCACTTCCGTGCTGCACTCTCCAATCCAACTCTCACACATGGCCATAAGCACATCCCCTTGATCATCCCTCAAAACCGCCCCAACACCCACTTTTCCATCCTTCGACCATGTTGTATCCGTATTGAGTTTTAAAGCACCCGTCGAAGGCATCATCCACCTCTTCGGTAAATGCACACCAGGGCGTGCTTCAATCTTTACACATTCCACCGCACACCTATATTCCTCCGTGACCCCCAAAGCTTTTGTAATCCTTCTTCGCACCTCCTGAGCTCTATTGTTGTACAACCAATCATTCCTGCTCAGCCACATAGTCCAACATAATGCCCAAAAAACATCCCACCACTCCTTCTCCTTCACCAAGTTCAAGTTGTCAAGCACCCACTCACAGAACGTCCTGCCTTCTCCTTCCCTCACCTCTATTCGCAGGGGTGAGAAATACCTGATAGTAGAGCTTCTCTGACTCATCAACATATGCATAACGGTCTCCATCTCTTCACCACATCTAGGACATCTTGAATCCACATCAATCCCTCTTCTCAATAAGTTTTCCACGAACCGGGAGTGCTTTGAAACTGTACCGTCCAAGCGAAATTGCGAACCTTGGGGGGAACACATAAGTGCCATATAACCTTTCACAGCCTGCTATTTTCCTCTTTCGAAGAAGTTGCCTTGTCTCCTTGCTTCTCCTTAAGAGCCTGGTAATAGAACTAGGGCTAAATCAAGATGTGAAATTTACAATAAGAACAATCTCATCAAACCCTAAACATACAATTCAATAAAATGGGAATTAGAGAAGAATTTACTTGATCAATCCATAGTAGGGTTCAACTCAAACCTAGATAAAAAGACTACTCACTAATCATGGCAAAAAGAGCAATAAACATATTAGAAACAATAATTAAAATATAATAAAGAGAAGAGAAGAGATTAAAACTTGATTAATATTGAAGATGAATATGAAATCTTGAATCTTGAATCTCCTAAGTAGCCATAGAAAACAAACTAAGGCATAAACTAGAGAGAAAACTAGAGAAACAAAATAACGTGATATTGAAAAGTGAGTAATAGATGTTCTCCTCTAATTAGAAAACCTATAATATATAGTTATAACTCATAATACTAGTAGGAAACCAAATTACAAGATAAGGAAGCCACATAAATCATTAAATGGCCGGAATCAAGTGATCCGCGCGCGCGCGCGTAAGAAGTTTCTGGCCGACTGGACCAAATTGCGAAGCCCATATCTCTCAAAATATAACTCGCCTTCGGCTGTGCGACCTATCGTTGGAAAGCTCTTCAAGCCTACTTTCTAATGCCTCTAGAATCAACCCAATATCAGCAACGAGTCAAAAGTTATGGATAAAAGAGTGAACATGACTCGATTTTCACAATTCTTTCAATGAATTCCAACTCCAATTTAGCTCCAATTTGCACTCAAATACATCCAAAATGATCCTTATCAATGTAACTTGCTTCCAATTGCTCCTAAGTACTCAAGCTTGTCCAACAATACTCCAATTATGTTCTCAATACCTAAAATTCATCAAATAATACCAAAAACGCACAAGAGGAGTAATATTTTGCAGAATAAGTAATAGTATGCAATTATGAACTATAATGCATCTAAATGCTCCTAGAGTGCAACCTAAATGCAACTAAAACCTATATAAAAATACGACTCATCACCTTGAAAATACTATAGCTAGTCATGTGCTTTTTTTATGATAAGGTAAAAATCCTTAAGAGACCCTTTTCAACGAGGAATAGAGAGATAATATTTATGATAATAAGGCGATTTAGTGATGGTTCAAATCATTTAAAAAAAAATAATTTAAAAAATTTATGTAGCATATGAAAAAACTAAAAAGATACATAAATATAACTAATTGTTCTAGGCTTTTTTGAAAGTATAATATGAAATAATAGTAATCTTACCAACACATTAATCGAGAGAATTATTCATTTTAGTTATTTAATTTGTATAGATTTTTTTAAACGAAAAAAATCGTTTCAATCCGAATATGGTTTTTGACTGGATCAGATCAAAAATTGAAATTTATATTTTTTTCGACTCGAAGACTGAACCAGTTGGCTTCATTTTGAGTCCGGTCCATTTTTGGTCCGATCCTGTTTTCGAGCAGCCATAATAAAAGTTGCACCTGAGTTATCCAATAATAAAAGTATCAAGCCAACATCATTTTTCTCACTAAGCTAATGAAAAGGATGATATTAAAGTATTAGTGTACATGATATCTAATTTATTTTATTTTTTGCAAAAGAAGATAAAATACTTTTCTAAACATACCCATAATACTTCCCCAATACATAACATAGCATTAATTTGCCAAGTTGTTTTGAGAGTTGACTTTTTTCAAAGAAGATTAAACAAGCTAAGTTGTGACTTGTGGCTGCAGTAAATTGTCATCCATCATACACAACACATAAAATAAATAAAAGTCAAATACATATAAGATTTCCTTCCCCCAAAAATTTCCTTATATAAACCCCCCCTTAATCCCCCAAACAAAACAAAACAAAACAAAACACAAGTTATAATTTATAAAAGTTACAAAGAAAAATTTGTTTGCAACCAAATTTGAGAGAAATGACGAGGTCTTTATTTTCTTTTCTTAAATTCTTGATATTCACAATTTATGTGGCAAAGTTGAGCTATGTTTGGGCTCAGCCGCCCGAAACACTTTCATGGGCTAAAACAAGTCCTTATGGCCATGAGAAGAAAACTACCATACAATTCTACTACCATGAATTTGCATTTGGAGAAAATGCAACTGTTGCTTTGATCGCTCAAGCCCAACCAGCACAGCCCAACCCACCATTCTTAGCCTTCGGCAACTTGTATATGGTCGACGGGAGACTCACTGTTGGCCCAGATGTTAACTCTAAGCTTATTGGCCGGGCCCAAGGTTTCTTTGGGTCAGACACCAAAACAGAGGATAACGTTATATTGGGCATAACTTATAGCTTAACTGATGGGATCTATAATGGAAGTACCTTCACTTCTTTGGGCCAAAACACATTTATAAATTCGGTTAGAGAACTATCGGTTATTGGAGCGACCGGACTTTTCAGAATGGCCCGTGGATATAGTTTGGCCCGATTTTATTCTTTTGACCCAACTACCGGGATTTTCATTATCCATTACAATGTTACCTTAATTCACTCTTAGATTATTTTTATGACCATCATAGAAATGTCCTTCTAATATGCTATCCCATCTATACTAATATATTAAAAGGCGTTCCTAAACAAAGAACGGTGCCACGTGGCGCTCTCCCTAAGGGCATTTTACACCATGTAATCCACATACGATAAAAAAAAATAGAAATTGCATAGTATAGGGTTTGATCCCATGACTTCATGTTTATATACTAAAGTCTTAACCACCTGACCAAGTGATATTTAGTGTTATTGTTTCAAGTACAATATTAATAAATGAAAATATTCCTTACCCGGGACATAGCCCGGGCCTAATAACTAGTTTCTTTTAAAAAAATAACCCTATTCCATTTCTTCAAACGCTATCCAATTATCTTGTGTGCATGTGGCTTATCTAAACATTAATTATGATTTACAGTGATAATCTATGTTGGTGGTTTTTGCTAATGCAAGTTACCCCCATTGACTTTAATTTTAATAATGTAATCTTGCCATCTCATGATAATGTTTATTTATTTCCTAAATAAAGTATTCATTTATGTAATAAAGAAGTATTGTATAATGAAATAATATGTACTTTTTCTCATTTTTGGTTCCGCATTTTATCTCACATTGATTTTAATCCTTGTCCATGCATAACTTGCATCACGAAAAGTCATTGTTTTATATTTTATCTCACATCTCATATAATACTGTTAAAAGTCAATACTAATATATACATTGTTAAATAAAAATAACCCTAAAAAATTAAACTATATGAAGATCATAACAAATTCTTAAAGATTATATTGGGATTTTATTCATAGGCATGAATATTCCGAGTCTTTGAGCTGTCAAAACTCAAACCTTGACAACTCTAGCAAATCGCCGTTACACGGCCTGAATAGACCTATTAGAATGTAGTAATAACTAATAAATGTAGTAAATACTGATACAAGAAACACTAATTCAAGCATAAGCAAGAAATTCGACAAAATAACCACTAAAACATCAAACGAACATTACAAGCAACTTCAATAATTTTGTTCCAATCCCCCTACAATCACACGTGAAATAACCATAAAAGATAAAATCCGCATGTGAATGTTCCACGTTAATTAAAGAGTAAGAGAATGACTAACATATAAGTGACCAGCTTGATATCCATTATATTGTTTTATCAAACTTGTTTTTGATGACCAGCTAATTCATTAATGATAATTGCGTGAAATGAAAAAGAAAATAATATAAGAAGTAGATTGGGATCGGAGAATCAAATGGGCGAGGGTTTGGAATTCTGGAGTAAGTAATAATTGCCTGTGGCATGTATATATATACAAGAATGTGTTGTTCAAATATTCCTACAATTGCAAGCCATTATTTCTGATGTCGTAAACTTTGAAAAGATCGGATTTGAATAAAATTGTCAGTAAGTCGAGTTAATTCTCCCTTTTTCCGTCCTCTCTTGAACAATTTCAGTATGTTGCCTAGGAAAGAGATTTGATTATATGTACATTTTTGGATCGATGAACTACAGGCCATTATGATGGTTGGTATAACAGGCCCGTCTGTTCAATTGTGCTAGGCGAAGATGGTTTCACAGCCATGCACTACACAATCTTTAGTTGTGTAATAGAATGTTTACCACCCAAGTTAGTGGAAGTATTCGTGGTTGGTTACAGAACCGCAGATATGATACTGGCTACGCGAATAAGTACTATCGGAGTATTTTATTCGAAAAGGGTAAGTCAGAATCCGTGACACTAGGTGGCGGTGCTGTTGAGTAGCCGTTGTTGAAGCGTTGGGTTGTTGTGGATGTACGCACTTGTGTTGTTATGGAAGTAGACTTGTGTGTTTGTGGTCCAGATTAAGTTGAGAAACTGAGGTGTGAGCTAACATTTGTGCTTTCTGCGGAAAAAATTGAGTCGATTTTTGCGGAAGAAATTGAGCCTGATTCTCAGACAATCAATGGATCAAACTCCTGTCTGTCCGTGTCTGTGAGGTGGTGCTGCTGAACTCTACTTTCTATCTGTATCTGTATGCCCTACTTATGTTAATGACACTAGTTTTTATGCCCAGTTATGAGTTTATGACTTTTTGGATCTTAAACCTTTTGTTGGAAAAGACCTATTAAAATGGATATTTTGTTGGGAAAGACCTAATAAAAATTTTTTTGTTGGAAAATACCTATTATAATACTTCCCTTTGTTAGTTAGGACCACCTCAACGTTTTCCGGCCAAAAAGTCAATTATCCAACATTGACTTTTCTTCCCGGCCTCCCTTTCTCATCAAATGGGACCAATCTCTTTTTTTTTCTATCCTAATCCCTTAAGATGGGAAGCTAGAGGAAGGCGTTTGGTAGCGTTAAGGGATTAGGATACAAAAAAATAGGTTGGTCCGTTCAATAAAAGAGGGGAAGAAAAGTCAATGTCATAAAATTGACTTTTTGGCAGGAGAACGTTGAAGTGGTCTTAAGTAACAAGAAAATTATTATAATAGGTTTTTTCCAACAAAAAAGTTTTTATTAGGTCTTTCCCAACAAAATGACTATTTTAATAGGTCTTTTCCAACAAAAAGTTATTTATTTTTAGATTGTTGATTTTCTTTCTGGTTAGATTGTTGATGTTAGTTTGCGACAATTGTTAATTTGTTGTACAATATTTTGAGTTATGCTAAATCCCTTTTAGAAGCAATCATGAGATATATTACAATACATAAATGCGCCGTGGCAGCAAATTTGTGTGCTTCAAGTTCAAATTTCTTCAGATATTCAAACTTTAAGCTCTCGTATATTACAAACAATAACGTTTTCTGGGCAGGGACAAACTTCACTTGATAGCTTGCTGATCTTTGCAGAGTGCAGCCATCATCTAATGAGCAAGGGACTCGCGAGCTGCGTATGTATAACCTGCCCAAGTTGAGATCACCCTATGAGTTTAAGGCATAAATCAAACCATGAATAGAACAGTAATACAGCATATTTAAGCACATAATATGGGAATTGAGACAACATAAACCAAGTACAAGCTATTTCAGAGTCTTTGGGATAAGATGAAAGCAATCAGTATTTCATTAGTGTGCTTGGGTAATAGAGTAGAGATTCAGATATAGCAGTCAGCAGGTGATAATTTTCCTATCAAGAATCAATCAACATGTGAATGCAAATAATTCTCTTAATATCACCCAAATGATACTTCTACAGAGTATAACACAGGCCCTGCTTAAATACCTTATGATGGAAGTGGAACAACCAAAGGATGAAAAGGGTTTTCTAACACTTAGATTCTAATTTCTAGCGCGGAAGCCGGAAGGGAAAGCTTGAATGATAGAAAGAACTCGGGTTTGCAAGAGCATATAACACTAGACAGAATGGAATGTGGGAAGAGGGTTCGATGTAAAATACAATATAGGAGAAATAATCTTGGCACATGCAAGTTGCAACCAACCTCATTCCATTGGAATTTAAGGCTTTGGCATTATTATCGTTGTAGGGTTCCAAAAAGCTTAACCTTAACTAAAAATAGAGGAGAAATTTGATTCAGCTCCAACATCTTCTTTAGAAATTGGGAAAACTTATACCCTTTTGATCTATCTGAATATATTACTCATTACTCATTTTATCCGAAATTTCGGGAATCTTATATCCGGCCGATTTTGATTTTCGAGTATTTCGGATAGGGTATCTGAAAGAAATGATTTTTGGATCGGATATGTATCGGATATGTATCGGATCTTTTAAATTTCGGATATCCTGAAATATCTGTTTTTTTAAGACTTGGAATTTTTCAATGAATATGATCTTTTGTTCTTATAAATGATTGTATGTTTTTTTTTTAATTGCAATATTTGCTTGTATGAACTGTGAAGTAATCATTCGGAATTAAAACTTAAATTGGAATTTCAAAAAAAAAAAATTGATCGAATACGAATATTCGAATCAGATCGAGGATCCAATCCGATCAATCCAAATAACCAGAAACTCGAATTTTTGTGATCGGATGTGGATCACTTCTTTGTTGATCCAGCTTTTCACTAAATCTATTTTACATGGATTAAATTTTTCATTTGAACATCTTTCTTTAAACTTGGGTTCGTAGTACCATCTCTAAATTCCTATATCTGCCAGCAGTACCATCCCTAAACATGTTTTTCTTCTAACCATTTATTATATACTATCATCTCTAACGTGCATGACAACATGGTTATGAGTGCCTTGAAGGGACATGATAATCTCATAATCTATGAAGACTTATTTTTTACGTTGCAACTTTTACGCAAAAAAGAAAATTTACGATTCAACGAGATGATTGAAGATGGACATGTATATCATAGCATGTATATAGTACTACTACATAGCATGTATATTGACATAAAATTTTGTGCACAATTTACCTATAAAATCTATTATCGTTATTCATTACCATCAAATAAACCATGATGGTAAGTCAATGAAATCCTTCATTTGCGCATGTTCTGACGATCGTTGATGTTCTTAGAGGACCAACATTGGTGCTCTCCAAAGAGAGAGAAAATGGAGAGCCAACTATACCCCAACATTGGTGCTCTCGAGGTGCTCTCCGTTCGCTCTCCATGGAGAGCACTTGGAGGAATGCTCTTCCCCAAGAGCATTGGGAGAGCATGCTCTTGGAATAATACAATGACACATGTCATTGATAATTAGGTATTTTCATTTTTTTTTTGCCTTTTGATTTTTGGAGAGCTCATTGGAGAGTAAATACCATTGTTAGCAATTTTTGAAGGGGTACTCTTGGGAGTATCTTGAGGAGAGAGAAAGTAAAAAATGGGTTGGAAAGTAATGTTAGAGAGCTATACCAATGTTGGTTATGTCACATTTCACTGATATTGCGGTGAAGAGAACTCCATCATATGTATATTTAAACTCAGAGAGTCACAGTATACAGTTAATATTTGAACATCTACTTTAGTAATATTTTTATCATACAACATAGTTGATTTCCATCAATATATACCAATATGACATCTTTTTTTTTTCTTGGGTTAAGATAAGGAATAAGTCCAACCAAAATGAAATTTTATTTTTTGATTCAAATGAGGAACAATTCCCACCAATATGACATCCTTTTTTTTCTTTTCTTTTTAATTTGATTCAAATGGGGAACAAGTCAAACCATTATGACTCTATTCAAATGAAGAACAAATCTAATCAACATGACATCTATGATATATCCTAAACTATTTGACAAGCTGAGTTACTAATACAGAAGAAAACCTATTTCATTATCTCTTTGTTATGAGTATTAATTGATTATTGTGGTTATAAATATAACAAATTGGTGTATTTATTTGACTCATTTATGTTCAGTTGGATTTGGTTAATAGAAAGAGTACAACATAAGAAAGCAAAGAATTTCCTTCTTTCCACCTTTAAAAAATAAGTTTACAATATAATATGTTTGAATAAAGTGTCAATAAGTTTCATCAAATTCAAGTAAGCTTCTATAGCATATTAAAACACTCAAAAGATACATAGATATAACTAATTGTTTTAGGATTTTTTTTGAAAACATAGTAAGAAATAATTCATAATATAATCATCTTTCCAACACATTAAACGACTGAATTATTCATATTAGTTATTTAATTTGTATAGATTTTTTCAAACGAAAAAAGTCGTTTCAATCCGAATTTTGTTTTTGACTGGATCAGATCAAAAATCAAAATTTATATTTTTTCAACCCGAAGATTGAATAGGTTGGCTTCAATATGAGTCCGGTCTATTTTTGGTTGAGTCCGGTCTATTTTTGGTCCAATCATGTTTTCGAGCACCCATAATAAAAGTTGCACCTAAGTTATCCAAAAATAAAAGTATCAAGCCAATATCATCTTTCTCACCAAGCTAATGAAAAGGATGATAATGATGATATTAAAGTATTAGTGTACATGATATCTAACTTATTTTATTTTTCGCAAAAGAAGATAAAATACTTTTCTAAGCATATCATAATACTTCCCCATACATAACATAGCATTAATTTGGCCAAGTTGTCTTGAGAATTTTTTTTTTCCAAAGAAGATTCAACAAGCTAAGTAGTGAGTTGTGACTTGTGGCTGCAGTGTCAATTGTCATCCATCAATTCATCATACACAACACATAAAATAAATAAAAGTCAAATACATATAAGATTCCCTTCCCCCAAAAATTTCCTTATATAAACCCCCCTTAATTCCCCAAACAAAACACAACAAAACACAAGTTATAACGAAAAGTTACAAAGAAAAGTTTGTTTGCAACCAAATTTGAGAGAAATGACAAGGTCTTTATTTTCTTTTCTTAAATTATTGATATTCACAATTTATGTGACAAAGTTGAGCTATATTTGGGCTCATAAGCCTGAAACACTTTCATGGGCTAAAACACATCGTTATGGCCACGAGCAGAAAACTACCATACAATTCTACTACCATGAATTTGCATTTGGAGAACATGCAACTGTTGCTTTGATTGGTCAAGCCCAACCAGCACAGCCCAACCCACCATTCACAACCTTCGGCAACTTGTTTATGGTCGATGGGAGACTCACTGTTGGCCCAGATATTAACTCTAAGCTTATTGGCCGGGCCCAAGGTTTCTTTGGGTCAGACTCCAAAACAGAGGTGGACTTTATGTTGGGCATAACTTATAGCTTAACTGATGGGATCTATAATGGAAGTACCTTCACTACTTTGGGCCGAAACTCATTTGTGAATTCGGTTAGAGAACTACCGGTTATTGGTGCGACCGGACTTTTTAGAATGGCCCGTGGATATACTTTGGCCCAAATTTATCATCTTGACCTTACTACCGGGTATCTCATTGTTCATTACAATGTTACCTTAATTCACTCTTAAATTACTTTTATGACCATAAACGTCCTTCAAAAACGTTATTCCATTAATTCTTTAAAAAAATTAACTCTATTCCATTTCTTCAAACGCTATCCAATTATCTTGTGTGCATGTGGCTTATCTAAACACTAATTATGATTTACGATGATAATCGATGTTGGTTCTTGCTAATGCAAGTTACCCCTATTGACTTTTATTTTAATAATGTAATCCTGCCATCTCATGATTAAGTTTGTTTATATCCTAAATAAAGTTTTCATTGATGTAATAAAGAAGTGTTGTATAATGAAATAATATGTACGTTTTCGCATTTTGGTTCCGCATTTTATCTCACATGATTTTAATGCTAATTATCCTTATCCATGCACAACTTGCATTGGAAAAAGTCATTGGTTTTACATCTTATCTCACGTCTCATATAATACTCATAAATAATACTAATAATATATATGTTGTTAAATAAAAGTAAGCCTAAAAAAATTAAACTTTATGAAGATTATAACAAATTCCTGAAGATTTTATTGGGATTTTATTCGTAGACATGAATATTCCGAGTCTCTGATTAACAAATTAGCACACTTGCTGTCAAAACTCAAACCTTGACAACGTTAGACCTATTTGAATGTAGTAATAAATGTAGCAAATACTAACACGAGACATATTAATTTAAGCATAAGCAAGAATCAACAAAATATTCACTAAAACATCAAACGTACGTTACAAGCAAGTAAGCAACCCAGTAGCCAATCCTCAATAATTGTGTTCCAATCCCCTACAATTACACGTGAAATAACCATAAAACCCGCATGTGAATGTTCCACGTTAAATAGAGAGAAAGAGAATGACTAACATATAAGATTAGCGAGCTATTGAGCTAATCCACCTATTTGCAACTGGTTTTACGACGGATGGAACGACTCTCCTCCGGCGTTGGCTTGTGTTTGGCTCGGTTTTTAAAGTTTATCAATTTCATCCAAAATCAAGAAAGGAGAAAAATTTAAAAGAAAATAGAGGGTGAATAAGTTACCATTGTTGCCAAAGAAGGACCTCAAAGAAAGTCTATGAGAAGTAGCAGTTGCAGAAAATGGCGCCAACCGGAAACCTGCCATAGGTGGTGCTTTCATAGCTATATTCAGACCTCCCGAAACAAATAAAAAAAAGAACCCAGAAATTATTAAGGAGAAATAAAAAAGAATTTTGAGGCTTTGCGGAGGAGAAAAATATATGATCGAGTAATTTGTTCCACATGATTTCCCAAACCTCTAAGTGTCAGACTCAGTGTGTGTTTTATTTTCGGACCCATTCGTTGATTCGTATTTTGTTTTCACTTTTCAGATTTTTTTTTAAACTAAAAGCACGGAATCATAAATTGCTTTTCATTCTTTAGGCCCGTTCGTTATCGTTTTTTGTTTTCAGTTTTCAGTTTTTTTGAAAACTAAAAACCAAAAACAGGAAACCGCCAGAAAAAGTGATTTTCACTCTTTAGTTGTCAGTTTTCAAAATCATCATGTTTCCAATAAATTTGACTAATTTTTTATTCATTATAGGACATATATCATATGACTTTGAAAATAAAAAAACCAAAAAACAAACAACCACAGTAATACCGAACGGGCCCTAGTTGTCAGTTTTCAAAATCATCATGTTTCCAATAATTTCGACTCATTTTTATATTCATTATAGGACATATATCATATGCTTTTAATACCATAGTGATACCAAACGAACCCTCAATTTTGTGGTTTTTCTTTTTTCATGTCTTTTGGGCGAGTCGAATTTTGACTTAATCCAAGGATCCATCCAAAAATCTCCTTTTGGTGCACCTTATTTAAATTAGGATTCTCTTCATTTCTTTCATTTTAAATTATACTCTATCTGTTTTTTTACTTGCAACGTTTTTTATCTTAGGAAGTTAATTTCATATTACTTGCAACATTAACATTTCTTAATATATTCTCTCCCCTTACACTTGGGGTCCTTCAATATCTCTCCCCTCTTCTAAATATTTGTGTCATGCTCCAGTGTTGCAAGTTTAAATAACGGAAGAAGTATAAGTTCCAAAAAAGGAACCTTCTTGTTTTCTTACTTCATGAAGGTGATATAAGAAAAGAATCATCTATTTTCTGGAGGAAATGGAGAGACTACTATTATGGCCACCTTGGTTCTCTAGTACATGGTGTGCTACTGTGCTTAGGCCGATCTACATAATAAAAATCAATTAAACCTTTTTATTATATTAAGAAATGTATGAAGGTGTATTGCACACAAATTTGTGGAATCTATACGAATAATTTCATATTGCGGCTAATATTATTAGAGATATTGGTTTTGTAACTAATTTTAAAAATTGGATAGCCTAGGGTGTCGCGAGTAAAATAGAGCGACATATTTGATGATTAGTATGGGTTATATATTACCAGTGGCGGAACCATGTGTGGTCCCAGTTGGTCACGTGACCAACTAATAATTTTGGGGAAAAAAAATTTTGAACTCTCTGTCTCTCCTAGACTGACAAAGACAAACCCAACAGCAGCTCCACTTCCTCTCTCACGTTTCTTTCTCTCTCCTTTAACCTCAATTTCCTCAACTAAAATTCCTGATTTTCTTTTACATGAATCTCCTTTTCCTTTCAAATCTTCAACTAAAATAATCATCTCGCCTTGATCTACAAAATGATACCCATTTTACCTTTTTCATATATAAAAAAATTATCATTCAAAACCCTTGAATTTGGGGAAAAACTCGTGTGTTTGTGAGATTTCGATCTTGAATCACCTTCTTTAAATTCATGTAATGCTACTCATGAAGATGTTTCTAGGGTTTGGGTTTTGTTTGGTTTTGGAGATGATTTAATTATTCAGATAGTCTTTTCAATTTTATATAATTGTGCAGGAATCTGGTGCTGATGATCAGAACGAGAAGGTTGGTGGATCGATTAAAGATCTGGGACGACGTAGTAAGGTGAGTGAGATGCGTTTTTGTTTGTGTCTAATTTTGAGTAATTTGAAGTATGAATTGCTAATTCGCATGGAAAAATTGGTAATCAATTGTTATTTTTAGTCTTGATTTATGGCTGTTTTTCCTCGTTTATTTTTAGGATTTTGTTGTTGTTTGTGATTGCTTTATGGGGGTAAATTATATGTTCAGAGTATACGCAACCTCAAGTTTGCATGACAGGATTTATTAATATGATTTGGAAGAGATCAAATGGACAGAATTTTGGGATTGTCATGAATATTTAGTTTCTTTTGCATTTAGCTTTGACAAAATATTGAAAGATAGATTATATTACTAGATGACCTGTGGTACCTGTTTGCTTAGCCGATTTCTTGTAGTGTTAGTTGGCCTTACAAAACACTTTTGATAGGTAGTAGTTCTTAAAATTCACTGGTAATTGTCGTTAGTTTTCCCAGTGAAAATTTGATATAATCTATGTTCATGTGGTTGATCATTGTCCATCCTTAAAAATTCAAATCCCTCCATTAAAGGGAAATGTTGAAACAGATAGGAAGAGGTTAAAAACCATAACTAGAAAAGAACAAAAAAGAAGAAAAGAGTTGGGGTGCTAAGGAAGAAAGTTATAACTACACTATTGTTAGAGAAACTGATTGAACTAGATTTAGTGGTTGTGCTGTGATTTTAAGTAGTTGAATGAAAAAAGAACCCAGATAGCTAGATTTAAAGTTTTTTTTTTTTTCCTAAAAGAATGAATATTTATTGCTTTTGGAAACTACTTTATTAATTTTTATATGTATTGGTCGTTGGTTGTATCGAGAATTTGCGTTAGTGTGACCAACTATTGTCAAATTCCTGGATCCGCCACTGTATATTACTAGTATATTTTACACGCAATGCGTACGTGACATCGTGTGTAATTGAGTTTGTGGAAGTTTTAATTTAATCGTCATTCAAGTATATTGTTCTATTTTTTGTTTTTACTGGTGCAGATGTAACTGCTTTGCAGTTGTAGGGATCCTTTTTTTTCTCTTTTCTTAAAAAAATGATAGAATGCAATTAGTAATTTTATTTGGTTATTAGGAATATTTTGGGTAAAGAGGGTGGACACCAAAAGGTCAGGAATTCCCATATATAATAGAGATATATCTAACTCTTTATCTATATATACTTTTTCCAATGCATATTAATCATCACATTTGGACTTTTACCCTATTTTTTTAGGGAATACCCTATTTACTTATTCCTCTTTTAGACTTTGACCATCAATTATGAGAATGATTTATATAATTTAAGGATAAACATAACTAAGTGAGTATAAATTCTTATAAAAGACCGAATCACCATGGTTTAAAATAATACGGGGGTAACTATATGATCTAAAGGAGTTACTTATAGTAAAAGTGAATATTTTAATGTAAGAGGAGACCTTTTATCAAAAAAGTTAAAGGATTTATAACAACTTCTATTAGCAAGAAAAATAAAGTGGACTTACGAACTTTATTATAAGACGGTCTTATACAAGACTTTTTTTTTAAGATGAAGTCCCTTGCAAGCAGGGGGGGAATTGGGGATCCCTCTTTGCAATGGATGAGACTCGATCCCAGGATCACTGGGATCGGAGGTGATGCCAACACCGGTCTTACGCAAGACTTGCTATTATGTGAGATCCTCTTTATTTGCCTCAATATATACCTATAAATATCAACTTTTTAATATAATTTTTACTTGTAAACAATTGAAGATAATAATGATTTATATCTTATCTTATTAGATTCATCTAGACAATAATAACACATAATAGTATTTTCAAATCTGCAACCCAACTTGTTTGGTATTCTCTCATTAGAAGAATTTTTCTAATGTCATTCAAACAACAATACATTTATTATGTATTCTACGCTTTTATAATGCAGAGTCAACCTGCGACTTCAAATACATGATCCTCAACTTTTTTCTTAAATTTATTATGTATTATGCGCTTTTATAATGCAGAGTCAAGCCTTACAATCTGCAAAAAGGAAGAAGCTTGAGAATAGAAAGGAATGAAGAATAACAATTGAATATTCAGTCAATTAGAGAATTCAACTGACTGAAAATATTTCAACCAAGAAAAAAAGGATGGAAGAACAAATCAATATCAGAAAGCAAAATTGTAGACAGACAAAAATTTGCCATTCCACAGTTATGGTCAGAGTACTTTGTAAACTAAATAAGTAACTAATTTACACAAAAACTCCCTAAAAATCAGAAGACTGCAAGATTGAAGATGACCACAAAGATCATAAACGTGCTGCGACAACAAAAGCTTCAAAGTCATATTTCTTAAGATATTCTAAATTCAACTCTCGTAAATTACAAAAATGTTTTCAAGCAGGGATTAACTTCCCCTGATAGCTTGCTGCATCATCAAATAATAACGGGCTTGTGTATGTATAACCTGCCAAAGTTGCAATCACCCGATGAGTTTATCGCATAAGTCAAACCATCAATAAATCGATAACAAAGCACATACCCAAATTTGGGAATTATGACACCACATACCAATTAAGAGCTATTTGACAGTTTTATAGTTGAGAAGCAGCAATAAGTGGAACCAGGAAATGCTGAGCTTAACAAAGCAGGTGATAGTTCTCCTATCCAGAATCAATCAACACGTAAATGCAAATAACCCTTCTAATATTACAGAAGAGATGCACAACATAACACAACCCTGCTTAAACAACTAATATCGGAACACCAAAGGATGAAAAGGAGATTCTAAATTTCTAACACTTGATTCCATTGTCAAAGGGGACTATTACTGTTAGTGATAAACACCGTCCAAGACCACAAAAACCACAATTAAATACAATATGAAAATAGCAAAATAACAATAAACAAGAGACAAGTGTTTATGAGGAAATTTTAATTTTCTCCCCTCAAAATAAATTGTATTATTAAGTTCCTTCAAAATAATACAACCCCCTCACTTGATAGTTCCTTCCACTCAAGAATAATTTTATGTGTGTATTTTCTAGTTAGGCCTAAACCCCATTTTATAGGCTAAACAAGAAAAAAACCCTAATATACTAGAATTATAATACTTGGTATATATGCATAATGCATAATGCGAACCAAACAAATCTGAAATTATTGGTATATAATGCATAATGGATAGGATTCCCACTAATGTGAAATTATTGGTTTATATGCATAATGCGTTGATATGAGATTAAATTTGCATCGTTTAAGTGAATTTGATTGATATGTTTAACAAATTGAATGGTTGTATCTAATTAAATAATGAAAAGAAAGAAAACGCAACCGAATATCTCAAGTTTTTTTTTTACTAAAACCACACTAATACCTACTTTAGGTACTATTTTATTGTAATATGAACTATTATTAGTCATGAAATGATTTTATTTCAAGTATTTTTTTTAAAATTTATGGATTATCCATTATGGGTGTGCGTATCCGAACCCTTACCAGTATCCGAACCCCCTCGTATCAATCTATGTGCAACCTAGTCGGTAGTTACCCACCATTCATAAATTCCTGGATCCGCCACTGCCCCTCAAGATAATAATTCTAAAAGATATCACATACCAAAAACTATATAGTTACCTAAATACAAACCTCGTACTATTAGGAAACTAAATAAAGTAAACCAAACAAACAAAAGAATTATGCCAAGCCGAAAATCTCGCGGAGATATTTGCCGTCACACACACAAAGCTTCATATGCTATGCAGACCACTCCATGGACCAGCAACTGAAACACATAAACGTTTGTAGAACAGCAAACCAGGTTCCTACCCTAGTTCCTCTACTCCATAAGTTTTCGAACAATAGAATAAACCACTATATTGGGCTTGTAATCCTAAGAATTACTTTGACTTCAAGTGCCTCTAAAGAACTTATATTTCAATAGTGCTCCAAAAGGCTTGAATGATAGATGATACAAAAAAAAAAGGGGAATGCAAGAACATATAACACTAGCTCTCCAATATTAAAAAATGCGTATAAAGAGAGGTTAGCAAACCAGATTCAAACATGAGCGAATCCAATTTTGAGACTCGAACCTAATTGCGATATCATAGTGGTCAATTTCTGAAGTTAAGAAGACAAGCTTTCTTATTTGTAATTAACAGATCGAAAAGCATTTGAAAAGCAGCCATAACAGCACAACTGCCCCTCTTGAGAATATTTGTCAGTTCAACAGAAAAAAAGTTGAGGTTCCCCTCTCTACATCAACCACCCGTCAATTTTACTCAAGTGGCCAGGTGAAAGTGAAAGCCTTGCTGCTTAATACAAGAAAAATCTAAAGAAACGCGATGTTCTGAACAATTTATACTACTTAGCGGGATAAAAAGAAGCAACAACACCACTCTACGCTGGTCTTAGTTATAAGAGCATACAGTCAATTTGGGGCGCACACGGAAGTTTTGATGGACTTCATAATATAACAAAATTGCATTTTATTGATTACATTCATAAGAATCGTACAACTATATTTGTGAGAGCTCATATATGACTTATTTCTTTGGTAGAATTGTTTCTACCCTCCAACATATTTTATGGAAGCTCTCTTGATTAGCTCACATTCAACTCATGCACATACAACATATTTTACAGTGTTGTATCCTAGTTTCTATATTTCTCTACACTTATCTAATATTACATATCTTTTGATCCTTACAAGATATTTCTAGATACATCATCATTTGATTTTTCTGCTTAATGCAAGATTTTTCTAGACTACATAAACTATATTTTTCATTACACACATCTAGATTTTTCTAAATTAATCTCTAATAAAACCATGAGTCCATGACAGACCAATGACCATGAAACATAGTACCAATCAGCTTATGATAAAAAGATGCGCTAGAAATCTTAAGAAATGAAGTAACCTCAAACACCACATAATATGCTAAAACCTATCATCAGCCGAACCTTGTGAACATGTATACTCTCCCATTACCCATTGCATTAAACTTAAGTCCGTAATCCACACATATAGCATGCTCTATCCTGTACTATATATACATCACAATGATCTACCATAGACTATCTGCAAGCTGACAAACATAACGCAAAATCTATGATTTAAAAGTAACTCCGTAATCCACAAATATCACATATCCTATATTTCACATCATGATGGAGCACATTTAAAATTTGCCAACTGGAAAATGGAAATTAACGTGTGAGCCGTTTCCTCTCCTTTCTCCCTCTCCCTCTTCAATTCTCTTTTTAGGGTTTTTAATTTTCTTGGCCTACTTGGCCGAAAATAGTCTAATTTCTTTGGAAATTAGACTATTTCCGACCCTTTTCCTTAGATTTTAGTGTTTTTTTAGTGTTACTATCTTCTTTATTGCTTTCTTCTGTTCCGTTCTCTCCATCTCTTCTGTTCAGTTCTCTCCATCTGTGAGAGTTTTTGTCCCCCTTTTTGGTGGTTGTTTCTCATCTTTGTATGAGTTTTCTTATTTTCATGGTGTCAATAATTTGGAAGATGGTATGGATCCATAAGGGTTTAGGTTTTTTCAGCAATTCGTCATTGGGAACAATTATATCACAGAATCAGATTGTGAAGGTCTCTACTTGGAAAGATGCAAAGACATCAAAGTACACTGCTCGCGTCAAGCTTGAAGCGATGGAGTTGGAGCTGTGCTCGAGTATGCTTAAAATTAATTGGTTCCATTTGTGAAAATTACTGCCTAAATCTGTATTTTTCAGATCTTATTTATCATTGTATGTGCCGTTTGGCTTATTATTAATGATATATTTTCTTCCCGTCAAAAAAAAAAAAAAATTTGCCAACTGAGAAACATAACACGAACACTGGAATTCAGAATTACCTACATAATCCACACATATAGCATACTCTATCCTAGATTTCACATAACAATAGTATCCTCATAATCAAGCTTGTAAAGTTCTTCTTCAAGTTCCTTATCTGCGCATGTTCTTAGGTGAGGGCCCATATGTCACAATTCACTGATATTGCGGTGAAGAGAACTCCACCATGTGTATATTTAAACTCACAGTATACAATTAAAATTTGAAATTCAACTTAGAGTAATATTTTTCTGATCATACAACATAGTTGAATGCCATCAAGATCAATACATACCAATATGACATTTTTTTTTATGGGTTAAGATAAGGAATAAGTCCAACCAATATGCCATTTTATTTTTTTAATTCAAATGAGGAATAATTTCGACCAATATGGCATCCTTTTTTTTCTTTCTGATTCAAATGAGGAACAAATCCAACCATTAGGACTATATTCAAATGAGGAACAAACCTAACCCAGATGACATCTATGATATATAGTTATATACGAAGCGATTTGAATAGTTGAGTTAGTAATACAGAAGAAAACCTATTTCATTACATCTTCGTTATGAGTATTAATTGATTATTGTGGTTATAAATAGAACTAATTGGTGTATTTATTTGACTCGTTTATGTTCAGTTGGATTTGGTTAATAGTAAAAGTACAACATAAGAAAGCAAAGAATTTCCTTCTTTTCACCTTTAAACTAGTATTTAGGCCGGGGCGATGCCCTGGGATTTCTCTGTGCTACAATTTAGTAGTAGTTAAATAAGTCATCTCAGACTCATTTAAAAAAAAGTCATATCATTCATTATATGGATTTCAAAAGTTTTTCATACATATATCATCATTAATTTTGATTAAATAAGCAATGATAGTAATATGGTGGAGTGATCGTTGCATCTCTTTCTTTCATACTTGAGGTTGTGGGTTCAAATCTTCACGTTAACAATGCTTCTTTTTTTAGTATATGAGAAAGACGTGGATATAATGTTATTGAATGAGGGATGGTGACACGTGGCACATGTACGTTCTTAGGAACACTTTTTAATATATTAGTATAGATAATAAGTTTAGAATATAATATGTTTAAATAAATAAGTTTCAATAAGTTCTAATAAATTTAAGTAAGTTCAAATAAGTTCTAATATATTATAATAAGTTTTAATAGATTCCAATAAGTTATGATAAGTTCATATAAAATTTTGTTTAGATAAGTTTAGGAAATATTTGACTCATCTAAACTTATTTTTAAAAACAACTTATTTGAACTTATCGAAACTAGTTAAAACTTATTAAGTTTATTTTATAAGGTGTTATAACTTATTGGAACATGAACCTATCTTCACTTATTTTTTTCAAATAATTCGAATAAATGAAAGCCTTGAAAATACTATAGCTAGTCATGTGCTTTTTTTGGTAAGGTCAAAATCCTTAAGACACCCTCCTCACAGAGGAAATAGAGAGGGAATAATATTTATGATAATAAGGCGATTTAGTGATGGTTTAAATCATTGTTTTTAAATTATTTATTTTTAAAATTTTCTATAGCATTTGAAAAAACTGAAAAAAGATACATAAATATAACTAATTGTTCTAGGCTTTTTTGAAAGTATAATATGAAATAATTCATAATATAGTAATCTTCCCAACACATTAAACGAGGGAATTATTAATTTTAGTTATTTAATTTGTATAGATATTTGATTTTAGTTATTTTTAAAAGAAAAAAATCGTTTCAATCCGAATCCGATTTTTGACTGGATCAGTTCAGAAATTGAAATTTATATTTTTTCGACCCGGAGAATGAACCGGCTGGCTTCAGTTTGAGTCCATTCCATTTTTGGTCCGGTCTTGTTTTCGAGCACCCATAATAAAAGTTGCACCTAAGTTATCCAAAAATAAAAGTATCAAGCCAATATCATCTTTCTCACTAAGAATGAAAAGGATGATAATGATGATATTCAAATAGTAGTATACATGATATCTAACTTATTTTATTTTTTTGCAAAAGAAGATGAAATACTTTTCTAAACATATCCAAAATACTTCCCCAATACATACCTAGCATTAATTTGCCAAGTTGTCTTAAGAGTTGATTTTTTTCAAAAAAGATTAAACAAGCTAAGTTGTGACTTGTGGCTGCATTGTCAATTATCACCCATCATCATACACAACACATAAAATAAATAAAAGTCAAATACATATAAGATTTCCTTCCCCAAAAATTTCCTTATATAAACCCCCCCTTAATTCCCCAAACAAAACAAAACAAAACACAAGTTATAACTTATAACGAAAAGTTACAAAGAAAAGTTTGTTTGCAACCAAATTTGAGAGAAATGACAAAGTCTATATTTTCTTTTCTTAAATTCTTGATATTCACAATTTATGTGGCAAAGTTGAGCTATGTTTGGGCTCAGAAGCCCGAAACACTTTCATGGGCCAAAACAAGTCCTTATGGCCATAAGCAGAAAACTACCATACAATTCTACTACCATGAATTTGCATATGGAGAAAATGCAACTGTTGCTTTGATTGGTCAAGCCCAACCAGCACAGCCCAACCCACCATTCTTAGCCTTCGGTAACTTGTTTATGGTCGACGGTAGACTCACTATTGGCCCAGATGTTAACTCTAAGCTTATTGGCCGGGCCCAAGGTTTCTTTGGGTCAGACACCAAAACAGAGGACAACGTTATGTTGGGCATAACTTATAGCTTAATTGATGGGATCTATAATGGAAGTACCTTCACTTCTTTGGGCCAAAACACATTTATAAATTCGGTTAGAGAACTATCGGTTATTGGAGCGACCGGACTTTTTAGAATGGCCCGTGGATATAGTTTGGCTCAAATGTATCATCTTGACCTAACTACTGGGTATCTCATTATTCATTACAATGTTACCTTAATTCACTCTTAAATTACTTTTATGACGATCAGAGAAATGTACTTTAAAAATGCTATCCCATTCCTTAAAAAAAAAAAAATAGCTATTCCATTTCTTCGAACGCCATCCAATTATCCTGTGTGCATGTGGCTAATCTAAACATGAATTATGATTTACGATGATAATCGATGTTGGGGGGTTTTTGCTAATGCAAGTTACCCCATTGACTTTGATTTTAATAATGTAATCCCGCTATCTCATGATTAAGTTTGTTTATATCTTAAATGAAGTTTATGTTTATGTAATAAGGAAGTATTGTATAATGAAATAATATGTACTTTTTCTCATTTTTGGTTCCGCATTTTATTTCACATTGGTTTCAATGCTTGTCCATGCATAACTTGCACTGCGAAAAGTCATTGGTTTTATATGTTATCTCACGTCTCATATTATACTCATAAACAATACTAATATATATGTTGTTAATTGAAAGTAAGCCTAAAAAAATTAAACTTTATGAACATTTATCGTGATTTTATTTGTAGGCATGAATATTCCGACTCTCTGATTAACAAATTAGCACACTTTGCTGTCAAAACCCAAACCTTGATAACTTTTGACCTATTAGAATGTAGTAATAAATGTAGCAAATACTAACACGAGAAACATTAATTCAAGCATAAGCAAGAATCAACAAAATATTCACTAAAACATCAAACGTACATTACAAGCAACTGAGCAAGTAAGCAACCCAGTAGCCAATCCTCAATAATTTTGTTCCAATCCCCCTATAGTTACACGTGAAATAACCATAAAACCCGCATGTGAATTTTCCACGTTAAATAAAGAGGAAGAGAATGACTAACATATAAAACTATTGAGCTAATCCACCTATTTGCAACTGGTTTTAGGATGGCGGAACGACTTTCCTCCGGCGTTGGTTTGTGTTTGGCTCAGTTCTAAAGTTTATCAATTTCATCCAAAATGAAGAAAAGAGAAAAATTTAAAAGAAAATAGAGGGTGAATAAGTTTCCATTGTTGCCAAAGAAGGAAGACCTCAAAGAAAGTCGATCTATGAGAAGTAGCAGTTGCAGAATATGGCGCCAACGGGAAGCCTGTCATAGTGGTGCTTTCATAGCCATATTCAGACCTCCTGAAATATAAACAAAAACCCAGAAATTAAGGAGAAAAAAAAAAGAATTTCGAAGCTTTGCGAAGGAGAAAAATATATGATCGAGTAATTTGTTCCACATGATTTCCCAAAGCTCTAAACTGTGTTTGTGTGTGTGTCAGTGTGTGTTTTATTTTTGGGCCAGTTAGTGATCGTATTTTGTTTTCACTTTTCAGTTTTTTTAAACTAAAATCAGGGAATCATAAATTGTTTTTCACTTTTTGGTTGTCGGTTTTCAATATCAACATGTTTCCAATAAGTTTTACTCATTTTTATATTCATTATATGACATATATCATATGACTTTTAAAACCATAATTTTGAAAGTCATAGTGATATCGAACGAGCCCTAAATTTTGTGTTTTTTCTTTTTTCATGTCTTTTGGGTGAGTCGAATTTTGACTTAATCCAAGGATCCATTCAAATGGCCCAAATAGAAAATTAAGAATAAAAAAATATCTATATAATAAAAATCAATTAAACCTTTTTATTATTAAGAAACGTATGAAGGTGTATTGCACACGAAATTGTAAAATCTATACGAATAATTTCATATTGCGGCACATATCAAATAGAGCCACATATTTAGTATGGGTTATATATCTAGCTCTTTCTCCGTTAGTCTGTATGTAGTTTTTCCGTTGTATATTAATCATAACATTTGAACTTTTACCAAATATGGGAATTGTGACAACACAAACCAAGTAAAAGCTATTTCACAGTCTTTGGGATGAGATGAAAGCAATCAGTATTTCATTAGTGTGCTTGGGGAATAGAGTAGAGATTCAGATATATGACCACGAAACCAGGAAATGCTTTTGCTTGATATAGCAGTCAGCAGGTGATAAATTTCCTATCAAGATTCAATCCACATGTCAATGCAAATAATTCTCTTAACTAGTGAATGTCACGGGCGATGTCCCGGTTGGTGGGTTGTTTCTTTTTGTAATTTATTATCTAGTGAGGAAAAATTGACATTATAATAATTTGAATAATACACCCTTAAAAGTTTGGAAATGCATGAAAGTAATAGCTTAACTTTCTACAAGAAATTGAAGTAAGAGTTTATGTCTGCAATAGTATATTGTTATTACCATAAATGTGTTAAGTATCTAACTACTTGTGTAAGTCTTTTACTTGAGATATAATTACATGACCTTATTATATATTATTTTGAAATACTAAGCAAGGATGTTATGTTGGATTCATGGTTAAAAGCTCTCAGTTTTCATTTCAAAGGTCGCGTGTTAGATACCTTGTAACTACACAAAATTATTTTTTAAATTGAGGGGTTTGACATGAAAATAGAGCATCTTTTTAATGGTTACACTTACACTTTTCACGCATGTCAATGCAAAACTTTGAAGATATATATCTCTAGTTTTATATTTGTAAAAATTATAAAAAGTACATATTAATAAAATACATACTAAGACGAATCTAACAAGATCCCACATGACTATGTTTTTATTCATGTATAAATCACAAATGAGGGTCAAAGTGCAACTTGTGAATAATGTAAAATGTCAAAGTGTAACAATTAAAATGAAACGGAGGGAGTATAACACAGGCCTTGCTTAAATACCTTATAGCGGAAGTGGAACAACCAAATTAAAGGGTGAAAAGGGTATTCTAACACTTGATTCTATCGCGGAAGCCGGAAGGAAATCGGTTTTCCAAGAGCATATAACACTAGACAGAAGGGAATGTGAGAAGAGGGTCGATGTGAAAGACCATAGGAGAAATAATCTTGACACATGCAACCAACCTTTTTTTTTTTTTTTTTTTTTTTTTGACATCGGGAAAACGTACATTAATTAAAAAAGGAAGTACAGCCTATTGCTACTACCCCCTACAAACACAAAGAAACTAAGCTGAGCGATACTCGCTCTTACATAACTAGAACAAAAACATAAAGAACTTAAACAAGGAGCAAACTGCTCGATTTGGAGTGCTGATGTGATAGTTAACTGTAGGGAAATTCTTCTGCTGGTAGATGATGAACGCCAAAACCTTGACGCACGGAGTGGGAGGAGAGGGCTGATTTCGCAAACGGGGCAACAAAGCAACCGCGAGAACAGAAACTCGCTACAGGACCAATCCCATTGACCTTCTGTCACATGGGATTCTACGTCCAGATATCCTGGAAGAGTCACATTCCTTTGTGACTCGATACCCTTGTGGAAGGGTATTACTGGCTTCTCCGATGATGAGAAGCTCAAATGTGCAACCAACCTTATTCCATTAGAATTTAAGGCTTTGGCATTATTATAGTTGTAGGGCTCCAAAAACCTTAACCTTAACTGAAAATAGAGTAGAATTTTGATTTCAGCTCCAACATTTTGACCCTTTCTACTTGGCCTGTGTAGTTTGTGGTAGAGAGGCAATTCCTAACTATCGCGAACAATTAGTTTACTTGACTCATCTTGATTTTTCCTATAATAGGTTTTGAACTTTGAAAAATATACCCAAAGCGATTGGAGAATATTTTAGTCCCTCAATCTCTGTATCTCCAATACAAATTAAACAATCACCTTGAACAATACCTTCTTCAGAAATTGGGAAAACTAATTACATCATTTGATCTATCTGAATATATTACTCAGTTTATTATATCACCTTGAATAATATGATATGATTATCCATCGATCTCATCTGGAATTTCAGGTATCTAATCAAGACGGTTTTTGATTTTCGGATACTTCAAATCGTATATCCGGAAAAAAGGATTTTTGGATTGGAAACGTGTCAGATTTTTAGATTTCGGATAATATGAAAATCCGAAATATCTTTTTTTTTAAGACTTGGATTCTTTTTAATGAATTAGATCTCTTTTGTTCTTATAAATCATTGTATCTTTTATTTGTCTTTTTTATTGCAATATTTACTAATTATATGAACTGTAAAGTATCATTTGGAACTAAAACTTTAATTGGATTGAAAAAAAGTTAATCAAGTACGGATATTCGGATCAGATCGAGGATCCAATCCGATCCAAAAAACCAGATACCTAATTTTTTCTGATCGGATGTAGATCACTTCTTTGTTGATCCAGCTTTTCACAAAATCTAATTTACATGGATCAAGTTTTTCATTTGCACATCTTTCTTTAAAATTGGGTTCGCAGTACCATCTCTAAATTTCTATATCTGTTAGCAGTACCATTCCCAAACATGTTTTTCTCCTAACCATCTAATATGAAGTATATATCATCTCTAACGTGCAAATTTCTTCGATGTCTAACGTGCATGACAGCATGGTTATGGGTGCCTTGAAGGGACATGAACATCTATGAAGACTTTTTATTTTTTTTTCGTTGTAACAGCTACCCAAAAAAGAAAATTTACGCATTAAGCGAGATGATAGAAGATGGACATAGATATCACATAGTAGATAATACATAGCATGAATATTGACATACAACTTTGTGCACAATTTACCTATATAATCTATATCGTTATCGTTACCACCATTAGTTAGTATCCATCAAATAAACCATGATGGTAAGTCAACAAAATCCTTTATGTGCGCATGTTCTAAGGATTGTTCATGTTCTTAGGTGCCCTTATGTCACAACTCACTGATATTGCGGTGAAGAGAACTCCACCATGTGTAGGGATGGCAATTGGGCGGGGCGGGTGCGGAGGATGGTACCTCTACACCCCTGCACCCGCATAAAATTCTCATCCCCATCCCCACCCCACCACCCATTGCGGGGGAAAATTCTAGACCCATCCCCGCCCCACTAAATACGTATTTAAACACCCCCGCCCCACCACCCGCATGGGTACCCGCACCCACGTCGTACCCACTTCATCCCCGTGCCCACCACCCGCATGGGTACCCACACCCGCTTCGTATCCGCATCATACCTACAAATTTATATTTTTGCAAGATAAAACTATTAATAATATAAGTATATAAATAGAATTTTAATAACAAATATGCGGGGCGGGCGGGGATGGGGCGGGTATAGCATAAAATCCACACCCGCTCCACCACCCATTGCGGGTACCATTTTAATCCCCGTCCCTGCCCCATCCCCCAATCCCCGCCCAATGGCGCGAGGATCCTACTTAACCCGCCCCACTGCCATCCCTAACCATGTGTATATTTAAACTCACAGTATACAATTAACATTTGAAATTCAACTTAGAGTAATATTTTTCTGATCATATTTCTGATCATACAACATAGTTGAACGCCATCAAGATCAATACATACCAATATGACATCTTTTTTTTATATTATGGGTTAAGATAAGGAATAAGTCCAACCAATATGCCATTTTATTTTTTGATTCAAATGAGGAATAATTTCCACCAATATGGCATCCTTTTTTTTCTTTTTGATTCAAATGAGGAACAAATCCAACCATTAGGACTATATTCAAATGAGGAACAAATCTAACCCATATGACATCTATGATATATAGTTACATACTAAACGTTTTGAATAGTTGAGTTAGTAATACAGAAGAATACCTATTTCATTATCCCTTTGTTATGAGTATTAATTGATTATTGTGGTTATAAATAGAACTAATTGGTGTATTTATTTGACTCATTTATGTTCAGTTGGAGTTGGTTAATAGTAAGAGTACAACATAAGAAAGCAAAGAATTTCCTTCTTTCCACCTTTAAAAAATAAGTTTCAATATATTCTAATAAGTTTTAATAGATTCCAAAAGTTATGATAAGTTTAGATAAAGTTTTGTTTAGATAAGTTTAGGAAATATTTGACTCATCTAAACTTATTTTTTTTAAAAAAAAACTTATTTAAACTTATCAAAACTAGTTAAAACTTATTAATTTTATTTTATAAGGTGTTATAACTTATTGGTGACTAGCTAGCTTTTTCCCTCAAAAAAAAAAAAAAGGTGTTATAACTTATTGGAACATGAACCTATCTTCACTTATTTTTTCAAATAATTCGAATAAATGAGAGCCTTGAAAATACTATAGCTAGTCATGCGCTTGTTTTTGGTAAGGTAAAAATCTTTAAGAGACCCTCCTCACCGAGGGAATAATATTTATGATAATAAAACGATTTAGTGATCGATCAAATCATTTAAAAAATATATATATATATATTTTTAAATTTTCTATAGCATATGAAAAAACTGAAAAGACACATAAATATAACTAATTGTTCTAGGCTTTTTTGAAAGTATAATATGAAATAATTCTTAATATAGTAATCTTCCCAACACATTAATCGAGAGAATTATTTATTTTAGTTATTTAATTTGTATAGATTTTTTTAAACGAAAAAAATTGTTTCAATCCGAATATGGTTTTGGACTGGATCAGATCAAAAATTGAAATTTATATTTATTTCCGACCCGAAGACTGGACCGGTTGGCTTCAGTTTGAGTCCAGTCCATTTTTGGTCCAATCCTGTTTTCGAGCAGCCATAATAAAAGTTGCACCTAAGTTATCCAATAATAAAAGTATCAAGCCAATATCATTTTTCTCGCTAAGCTAATGAAAAGGATGATAATGATGATATTAAAGTATTAGTGTACATGATATCTAATTTATTTTATTTTTTGCAAAAGAAAATAAAATACTTTTCTAAACATACCCATAATACTTCCCCAATACATACCTAGCATTAATTTGCCAAGTTGTCTTGAGAGTTTTTTTTAATTCAAAAGATTATTAAACAAGCTAAGTTGTGACTTGTGGCTGCAGGCAGTGTCCATTGTCACCCATCATACACAACACATAAAATAAATAAAAGTCAAATACATATAAGATTCTCTTCCCCCCAAAATTTCCTTATATAAACCCCCCCTTAATTCCCCAAACAAAACAAAACAAAACACAAGTTATAACGAAAAGTTATAAAGAAAAGTTTGTTTGCAACCAAATTTGAGAGAAATGACAAGGTCTTTATTTTCTTTTCTTAAATTCTTGATATTCACAATTTATGTGACAAAGTTGAGCTATATATGGGCTTGTCAGCCCGAAACAGTTTCATGGGCCAAAACATTCCCTTATGGCCACGAGCAGAAAACTACCATGCAATTCTATTACCATGAATTTGCATTTGGAGAAAATGCAACTGTTGCTTTGATTGCTCAAGCCCAACCCGCACAGCCCAACCCACCATTCACAGCCTTCGGCAACTTGTATATGGTCGATGGGAGACTCACTGTTGGCCCAGATATTAACTCTAAGCTTATAGGCCGGGACCAAGGTTTCTTTGGGTCAGTGTCCAAAACTGAAGTGGACTTTATGTTGGGCGTAACTTTTAGCTTAACTGATGGGATCTACAATGGAAGTACCTTCACTACTTTGGGCCGAAACACATTTGTAAATTCGGTTAGAGAACTACCCGTTATTGGTGCGACCGGACTTTTTAGAATGGCTCGTGGATATACTTTGTCCCGATTTATTCATCTTGACCAAACTACTGGGTATCTCATTGTTCAATACAATGTTACCTTAATTCACTCTTAAATTACTTTTATGACCATCATAGAAACGTCCTTCAAAAACGCTATCCCATTCCTTAAAAAAATTAACGCTATTCCATTCCTTCAAATGCTATCCTATTATCTCGTGTGCATGTGGCTTATCTTAACACTAATTATGATTATCGATGATATTCGATGTTGGTTCTTGCTAATGCAAGTTACCCACATTGACTTTGATTTTAATAATGTAATTCTGCCATCTCATGATTAAGTTTGTTTATATCCTAAATATAGTTTTCGTTGATGTAATAAGGAAGTATTGTATAATGTAATAATATGTATTGTTCGCATTTTGGTTCCGCATTTTATCTCACATTGATTTTAATGCTAATTATCCTTATCCATGCACAACTTGCATTGGAAAAAGTCATTGGTTTTACATTTTATCTCACGTCTCATATAATACTCATAAACAATACTAATATATCTGTTGTTAAATAAAAGTAAGCCTAAAAAAATTAAACTTTATGAAGATTATAACAAATTCTTGAAGATTTTATTGGGACTTTATTCGTAGGCATGAATATTCCGAGTCTCTTGATTAACAAATTAGCACACTTGCTGTCAAAACTCAAGCCTTGACAACTTTAGACCTATTTGGATGTAGTAATAAATGTAGCAAATACTAACACGAGAAACATTAATTCTAGCATAAGCAAGAATCAACAAAATAACCACTAAAACATCAAACGTACATTACAAGCAACTGAACAAGTAAGCAACCCAGTAGCCAATCCTCAATAATTTTGTTCCAATCCCCCTATAATTACACGTGAAATAACCATAAAACCCACATGTGAATTTTCCACGTTAAATAAAGAGGAAGAGAATGACTAACATATAAAACTAGCGAGCTATTGAGCTAATCCACCTATTTGCAACTGGTTTTAGGATGGACGGAACGACTTTCCTCCGGCGTTGGCTTGTGTTTGGCTCAGTTCTAAAGTTTATCAATTTCATCCAAAATGAAGATTGGGGAAAAATTTAAAAGAAAATAGAGGGTGAATAAGTTACCATTGTTGCCAAAGAAGGAAGACCTCGAAGAAAGTCTATGAGAAGTAGCAGTTGCAGAATATGTTGCAAACGGGAAAACTGCCATAGGTGGTGCTTTCATAGCTATATTCAGACATCCCGAAATAAATAAATAAAAGAACCCATAAATTATTAAGGAGGAAAAAAAAAAGAATTTTGTGGCTTTGCGAAGGAGAAAAATATATGATCGAGTAATTTGTTCCACATGATTTCCCAAACCTCTAAACTGCGTGTGTATGTCAGTTTGTATTTTATTTTCGGGGCCCGTTCGTTACCGTATTTTGTTTTCACTTTTCAGTTTTTTTAAACTAAAAACAGAGAACCATAAATTAATTTTCATTCTCTAGTTGTCAGTTTTTAAAATCATCATTTTTACAATAAGTTTGACTCATTTTTTATTTATTATAGGACATACTATATCATATGACTATTAAAATCAAAATTCTGAAAACCACAATGATATTGAAGGAACCCTAAATTTTGTGTTTTTTCTTTTTCAATGTCTTTTGGGTGAGTCGAATTTTGACTTATCCCAAGTATCCATTCAAATGGCCCAAACAGAAAATTAAGAAGAAAAAAAATTTCCTTTTGGTGCACCTTATTATTAGGATTCTCTTCATTTCTTTCATTTTAAATTATACTCCATCTGTTTTTTTACTTGCAAAGTTTTCTATTTTAGAAAGTTTCGTATTACTTGCAGCATTAACATTTGTTAATATATTTTGTCTCCTTGCACTTGGGGTCCTTCACTATCTCTCCCCTCTTCTATATATTTGTGTCATGCTCCAATGTTATAAGTAAAAATAACAGAAGAAGTATAAGTTCCAAAAAAAAAACTTCTTATTTTCTTATTTCATGAAGGTGATATAGGAAAAGAATCATCTATTTTCTGGAGGAAATGGAGAGACTCCTATTATGGCCACCTTGGTTCGCTAGTACATGGTGTGCTACTGTGCTTAGGCCAATCTATACGACTATACTAGCACTATATGCATGCGATGCGTGCGACAGTATATTAATATTTATATTAACATAAAAAAAGTGTTAAAAAGCTAACTTAAGAGCGTAATTTTATGATGAATATTGATGAGCGTTATGATTTTTTATTTGCATTGCTCTAGTGTAAAGAGTAATGTTTTCCAAAAAGGACTATAATGAGGTAGGATATGTCTCAGCATACTTCTTTTGACACAAGAACGTGTGACTCGGAGTGCGTTGAACAGAAATGCCCAAAAAGAAGCTTAACTTTCCCAACTCTGACATGGAGAATTCAGACTTGAGAAGATCAATTAGGCGATGTTTCAAGTGTTCAGAAGAAGCAGTTAACACAATATCATCCACATATAGCAACAAATATGCAATATCCGCTCCATGATGATAGATGAAGAGGGAGGTGTCATTGCGGCTGCAAACAAACCCAATATTCAACAAAAATTGAGCAAACCAGTGATACCAAGCTAGTGGGGCCTGTTTGAGACCATAAAGAGACTTCCGAAGACGACAAACATGAGTAGGAGCAGAAGAATCCACAAAGCCTGGTGGTTGGTGCATGTATACTGTTTCCTTGAGAGCACCATGTAAGAACGCATTCTTGACATCCAACTAATGAATGGGCCAGTTCTTACCCATAGCAATACTGAGAACAGTACGAATGGTAGCACGCTTGACAACAGTACTAAAAGTTTCATCACAATCCACACCAGCTTGTTGCGATTTTCCATTAGCAACAAGACGAGCCTTATAGCGATCAAGCTCACCTGTGTCCTTGTATTTATGACGAAACAACCATAGACACCGAATAATATTCACCCCCTCAGGTTTGGAAACAAGATCCCAAGTATGTTGTTGAATTAGAGCATTAAATTCCTCATGCATGGCAGCATTCCAATTGGGGTTAAGCAAGGCGAGCTTAGGACTTTTGGGTAATGGAGAAATTGTGTGAGTGGAAAGGTTGAAATGAGTCTTGGGTTTGAAAACACCAAGTTAGGCTCGAGTGACCATAGGATGGGAGGGTGGAGCTGTTGGAGGCGTTGGAGAGGGAGAAACATGGACAGGAGAGCTGGGCTCAGGATTTTGGGCCGTAGGAGAGGGGAAGGGGAAGTCAGCAGGCGTGGGCTCATGAGGAGAAAGGATAGCGTCATGAGGAGACGGAGGCCCAGAAGGGAGAAGAGGGGAAGGGAGCTGGACCGCATGGTCAGAGGGAGTGGGCTCAGGGGGAGAGGGCCCAGAAGGAGGAGGAGGGGAGGAGTGCTGATGGACCGTGTTGGGCGGATAGGCTGACGTGGGAACTGAGCTAGTGGAAAGAAGTTGGGTAATTAAAGGAGAGCAGTCAGTGTTAAGAAATCATAAGTGGATTGTTGAAATTTTTGAATATTAGAAAAGGGAAAGACGTGCTTTGCAAAAGTCACATGACGCGAGATGATCATTTTGTGAGTGGATAAATCTAAACATACATACCCGATGATTGGACGGGAACCCCAAGAATAGGCACGGTGTGGAACGGAGAGCTAATTTATGTGGTGATGTGGATGAAAGATTGGGATAGCAGAGACATACAAAGGTACGAAGATGATCATAGGAAGGGAGTCTGCGAAAGAGAATTTCAGTTGGAGTTTAATTGTGCAGAGAACGAGTGGGCAAGATGTTGACAATATATTGCACCATATGCAATGCATAAACCCAAAATGATGGTGGAAGGGAAGCATGGAATAGTAAAGTGCGGATCATGTTGTTAATTGTGCGAATGATCCGCTCGGCCTTTCCATTTTGGGAGGAGGTATAAGGACAAGAGAAACGGAAAACCATCCCATTTTCTGAGCAAAAAGTGTGAATCATTTATCTTGTACTACATCCGTTAAATAATCTACACACTTTGCTTTTCATTAGAACCAAGGCAAAAGTGAAAAAGTATGAGAGAGAGGAGAGGAATTACGAAAAGTGGGGATTAAGAACTACAAAAAGTAAATAAAAAAATAGAGGAGAAAGATAAATGGGGTAGGTGGGGGTTTTAAGTGGGTTAATTTATTAGGTAAGGGACCACGTGGAGGACAAAAGTGGAGAATAATGATTGAGCATTTTACCTTATATAGATAAAGTAACAGTGTAACCATTAAAAAGGAACGACCCGAAAAGGAAAGTGTATAGATTAAAAAGAAAAGGAGGTAGTAATTGGTAGATAATTCAACAACTCTCTTTTTAAACAATGATCTAGGTTATGTTTTTTATTTATTCAAAAATACATATATTTTATAGGCGTATTTTATGAGTAGTAGTTCAATATAATTTCACTGGGTAATTGAGGTATTTAGGCATACCATGGTGAGTAGTGCTTCAATAAAAAAAAATATAAATTGATATCATCTAATGATGTATGTTTATCTCTTTAATTATGTATTATCTCAACTGATTGAGAGCCCCAAAAAAATAAAAAAATGAATATTCTCTAAGTTTCTTAATTCTTTTATGGTTTGTTTATGCATGTTATTTGAAATTGTTATTGCAACTGAGAGTTTAGATAGTAAGAATCTCTGTAAATCTTTGCTTTTATACTTATTTGAAAATTGATTTATTCATCAGTTTATAATTTCAATTGTGAGTTTCCTCTTTTTACACATTTTTATATATTTCTTTTTGGTCATGTAGAACTTTCCTTATTAATCATATTTATAAATGAGGAAAGAATTAATAAAATATTTTCTTTATTATTTTTGTGAGATTAAGCGTATATAAGTCTTTTCAAAAGGGGACAACATAGCTTTCCCTTGGCTTATACTAGAGATAATGAAACATATGAAGGTGTATTGCACACGAAATTGTGGAATCTATACGAATAATTTCATATTGCGGCAAATATATTACTTCCTCCGTTCCATTTTAAATGAAACGTAGGGCCTTGGCACGGGGATTTAGAATAAGAGAGAGATAGAGAGAAAAAAAAGAAGGGACCCATGTGATGAGGAGAGAGATAGAGAGAAGTGAATACCAGATAAGGTAACGTTTCACTTATTTTAAAAGGCCTAAAATAGTAAGTGTTTCATTTAAAATGGAACGGAGGAAGTATTAGAGATATTGGTTTTGTAACTAATATTTTAAAAATTGGATAGCCTAGGGTGTCGCGAGTAAAATAGAGCCCACAGATTTGATGATTAGTATGGGTTATATTTTATATATCTAGCTCTTTATCCGTATATACTTTTTCCGTTGTATATTAATCATAGCATTTGGACTTTTACCCTATTTTTTTTTTTAGGGAATACCCTATTTACTTATTCCTCTTTGAGCCTTTGACCATCAATTATGAGAATGATTTATATAATTTAAGGATAAACATAATTAAGTGAGTATAAATTCTTATAAAAGACCGAATCACCATGGTTTAAAATAATATGGGGGTAACTATATGATCTAAAGGAGTTTACTTATAGTAAAAGTGACTATTTTAATGTAAGAGGTGACCTTTTATCAAAAAAGTTAAGGGATTTATAACAACTTTTATAGCAAAAAAAATAGAGTGGACTTACGAACTTTATTATAAGCCATAAGGCGGTCTTACACAAGACTTGTTATTATGTGAGATCCTCTTTATTTGCCTCAATAAATATCTATAAATATCTACTTTTTTTATATAATTTTTACTTGCAAACAATTGAAGATAATTATGGTTTATATCGGATCTTATTAGATTCATCTAGACAATAATAACAAATAATAGTATTTTCAAATTTCCAACCCAACTTGTTTGGTATTTTTCTCATTAGAAGAATTTTTCTAATGTCATTCAAACAACAATACTCTTATTATGTATTCAACACTTTTATAATGCAGAATCAACCTGCGACTTCAAATACATGATCCTCAACTTTTTCTTAAATTTATTATGTATTCTGCGCAAAAAGGAAGAAGCTTGAATATAGAAAGGAATGAAGAATAACAATTGAATATTCAGTCAATTAGAGAATTCAACTGACTGAAATATTTCAACCAAGAATAAAAGGATGGAAGAACAAATTAATATCAGAAAGCAAAATTGTAGACAGACAAAAATTTGCCATTCCACAGTAATGGTCAGAGTTTGTAAACTAAATAACTAATTTACACAAAAACTCCCTAAAAATCAGAAGACTGCAAGATTGAAGATGACCACAAAGATCATAAGCGTGCTGTGACAACAAAAGCTTCAAAGTCACATTTCTTCAGATATTCTAAATTCAACTCTCGTAAATTACAAAAATGTTTTCAAGCAGGGACTAACTTCCCTTGGTAGCTTGCTGGATCATCAAATAAATAACGGGCTTGTGTTGTGTGTGTATAATATAACCTGCCAAAGTTGAAATCACCCGATGAGTTTATCGCGTAAGTCAAACCATCAATAAATCGGTAACAAAGCACATTCAAGCACATAACCGAATTTGGGAATTATGACAGCACAAACCAAATAAGAGCGCTATTTGACAGTTTTATAGATGAGATGCAAGCAATCAGTGGAACCAGGAAATGCTTAGGAGCTTGATAAAGCAGGTGATAGTTTTCCTATCCTGAATCAATCAACACGTAAATGCAAATAAACCTCTTAATATTACAAAAGAGATGCACAACATAACACAACCCTGCTTAAACAACTAATAGTGGAACAACCAAAGGGTGAAAAGGAGATTCTAACACTTGATTGCATCGTCAAAGGAGACTATTACTATGACTTCAAGTGCCACTAGAGAACAGTTTTTTTTTTCAATAGTTCTCCAAGGCTTGAATGATGCAGAACATCAGGTCTGCAAGAGCATATAACACTTTGACCCTTGGTTACTGAGCATCAGCACCAAGAGGATCCTTCTCCCCAAAAAAACAGCTCTCTACTCTCTAGTATACAAAAATGGGTGCAAGGAGAGGTTAGCACATCAGATTTAAACATGTGCAAATCCAATTTAGAGACTCAGTGAAGAACCTAATTGCAATATCATAATGGTCAATTTCTGAAGTTAAAAAGACAAGCCTTCTTATTTGTCATTGACGGATTTAAAAGTATTTGAAAAAGTAGCCATAACAGCACAACTTCCCCTCTTGAGAAAATTTGTCAGTTTAACGGAGAAAAAGTTGAGGCTCCCCACTCTATATCAACCACCCGTCAAATTTACTCAAGTGGCCAGGTGAAAGTGAAAGCCTTACCGCTTAATACAAGAAAATTACTCCCTCCGTCCCAAAATATAGTTCCTACTACTTCGCATGATAGAAAGAAGCAACGCGATGTTCTCAACAATTTCTACTACTTTGCAGGATAGAAAGAAGTAACAACACTCTACACTGGTCTTATAAAAGCATACAGCCAACTTAAGCACAAAACCATGAGTCCATGAAACATAGTACCAATCAGCCTATGAGAAAAAGATGCGCTACAAATCTTAAGAAATGAACTAACCTCAAACACCACATAATATGCTAAAACCTATCCATTTCTAAAACAACCAGCCAAACCTTGTGAACATGCATACTTTCCCATGCAAGATGCAGTCGATGCACTATCAGTTGCATTAAACTTAAGTCCGTAATCCACACATATAGCATACTCTATACATTGCATTAATCTTAAGTCCATAATCCACACATACAGGATACTCTATCCAGTACTAGACATCGCAATGATGCACTACAAGATATCTGCAAGCTGACAAACATAACACGAAATCTATGATTTAAAAGTAACTCCGTAATCCACTCATATAACATACTCTATCCTATATTCCACATCACAATGGAGCACGCTTAAAATTTGCCAACTGACAAACATAACACGAACACTAGAATTTAGAATTAGCTACATAATCCACACATACAGTATACTCTATCCTAGATTTCACATCACAATTCGCTCAAAATTTACAAGCTAACAAACATAACATAAAACTTGCAATTTTGAATTACCTCCTCCATATCACAATGACAGAATCCATCAATTCTTTGACTTGTTCTTCGAACTAGACGGTATCTTCCCATAAGCAATGAGACGGGATTCAGGCAGCTTTTTCTCTTTCATCCGGCGCCTCCTCCTAGCTGCTCGTGACAACTTGCTCTCATCAATACTTGGCTCCTCCACTTCTGCTTTCTTAACTTCCATGGATTTCCTCTCACTTGTTTCACCAACATCACCATCATCCTTTCTCTTTCTCTTCTTCTGATTCTTATTATCGTTCAGAAGTCCTTGGAAGAGCATCTGTTTCCGTATTTGAGGCACCTTCCACTCCTTCTCTCGATAAGGTGCAAGCTTCTTCAATGAAACATATTGATTCAACTCCTTCTCATCCAACATCAAAATCTCAGCAGCTGTCAATCCATATTTTGCAGGTCTAACGTCCCTGTACTTAAATCGCGTCTTCAAATCTCCTATAGTATCCTCATAATCAAGCTTGTAAAGTTCTTCTTCAAGTTCCTTATCAAGAGCTTCCTTAATTGATGACTTCTTTCGCTTTCTCCGTTTCTTACCCTCGTCTAATTGTTCACCATCATCCTCTCCTCCTTGCACTTGATCAACATCAATCTCATTTTCCACTTCACTTTTCTTCATCCTTTCCCTTTCAGCTACAAATCCATCACTCGATTTGATCACATCCCAATCTTCAGGCAATCCAAGCAACTCGTCTTCTTTCTCGAAATCTGGCTTGTCTAAGTCACTATCACTCTCATTTGCAAATTCAGGATCATCTGCTTCATAATACTCATCCCCAAATGCAGCATTCATCTTCTTATCAAACTTCTCAGGGTCGAAATCTTCCTCCAAATCATCCTCATTCACCAAAACACTCTCCTTATCAATACCTGCGATTTCCCTAATCTTATTAATCTTTTCCTGCATCTCCTTCCTCTTCAAATTCTTCAACCTCTTAACCTCCTCTTGCCTCTCAATCTCTGCTTCAGCCATCCTCTCCTTCTTCCTCTCTCTCTGATTCTTCCTCGCATTCGTCTCCTTCCTCACCGAACCATCCACAAACCTCGAATGTCCCAATACTCGATCACTCACATTCTCCTCAAACCTAAAATTAAAATCTCTCTCATAATCCTCCTGTTTCTCCAATGCTTCCTCATCATCCGAAATCGCCACATCCTCCTCAATAACCTTGTTCTTCCCCTTTTCCTTATCAATCCACATCTTATTCTTAAAAAAAATCCTTCAAAAACACATCATTCTCATCCAATTTCTCATCCTCCCCAAAATACTCATCCAACCTCTTCTTCACCTCCTCATCTTCATCTTCATCCTCATCCCTCTCCTTCTCCTTCAACAACTCCCCTCCCTCTTCTTCATTTTCTCTCTCTTCATCCGCCATCGCCGCCAAAACCTCCTTCCTAAAATCCTCCTGCTCCTCAACATAACTCTTCACCTTCTTCACTTCTCTCTCCTCTTCTTCACTCTCCTCTTCTTCTCCCTCATATTCAGGTCCTTTTTCAATCAATTGCTCCGCTATCACATCCTTCAAATACTTCGGTTTCTTCTTCTTCTCCTTTCTCTCTCCTTTGACTTCATCGTCATCTTCATCACTGCTACTCTCGAACAATTTCGCATCTTTTTCCAGTAAAATTGGATCTTTATTCCTAACTTTTAACAATGCATCTAGAAATTTCACCTCGTTTTTCGTGCTTTTGATGTCATCGTCTTCATCCCAATCGGAATCGGATTCTGATTCTGGAAGTTCGCCTTTCTTCTTCATCTCTTCTAGTTTCTGCAAATCCTCTCTCTTTTTGTTGTGTTCATATCGCTTTGCGAATTCCTCGTTAATGCCGATGTTTGATATCTTTTCTGTATCGTCGTCATCGACGTCGTCGAATAATTTCATCCCCATTTTTGTCTGATTGGTTGAGATGATTTAATTTCAGACGATTGAGCTTCTTCAATGGTGGAGTGAGAGGATGAACTAGGGTTTTCAGAAATTTTGGGGGTTGTGTGCTGGTTTATGATAAACCCTAATTGCCGCAAAATGAGGCGATTTCAAGAGAGACAAGATTCTTTGGGGTTTTTTCTGGAGGGGGGACAAGAAGTGGAGATAATCATATGACTTGGGTATACCTTGAGTATTGGTACATTTTAAGGGTTTTTTTGTTCATTATGAATCTATGTACTTCAAAAAAGAGTGCTCCAACTCTAAATAAGCAAAAGATAGTATTGGATGTATCATGCATATGGTATACTCGAGTGTAAGATGAATATACTCTCATATAACGTGTTGTTGGATTAGTTTACCTGTTTACGTGAAAGTCAAAGTATTATAATTGTCTTTGTTTAAGTGTTTCATCTTTCGTTTTATATTAATTGAAACAGTTTGACTATTACACTGTCAATATACAACTTTGACAATTAATATGATTAATTATTTCTTAGCAAAACATATAAAAAGCTTGATATTTTGAAAATATAATCAGACAACTCAAAGGAGGGGCTTGTTTAGTTGCATGTAGGAATTAGTATTTTCCTAAGGAGTGGCCGGTGAAAGTTGTTTGGTTGATTATGGAAAGAAAAACTTCTCATGAAAAGTTCTACTTACCTAGGGGCTAGGGGGGACAATGTAAGTAACTTCTTCAATTTGTGAGAAGTAGAACTTCCTAGGAAGTTATACTTTCTAGATTTTTGTCAACCAAATAACTTTACCTTATCTTACTTTCCATAAATTTTCATGTCAATCAAACAACCCCTAAATTTAAATGATAGTGCATTGGTTAAACTATATCGATTAACATTAAATAAATAGAGTATGAATGAATTAGAAAAAGCGAGTTTTATCATTTAGTGTCAAGCTTATACTATAGTGAATGTAGTTTTGTTGTAATCTTGTATGGTTGTATATCACTACTTTTCATACCTAAACTAGTTATTAGGCACGGGTTACGCCTTAGGGTAAGAAAAAAATTCATTATATTAAACTTTGAGATTATAACATTAAATATCACTTGGTCTAGTGGTTAAGACTTTAGGATATAAACTTCAAGTCACAGGTTCGAACCCTATACTATGCAATTTCTAGTTTTTTATTGTATGTGGATTACATTGAGTACACATGGCATCATTCCTTGTTTAGGAGCGCCTTTTAATATATTAGTATAGATTTAAGGATTTTACTTTCATAAATTGTTATTCTACTTGGTCATGAAAATTTATACTTTCTCTCTTCATTTTAGTTCTTTCTATTTGGAATCTATTTACGAGACAAAAAAAGATCAAAATAGAAAAAATTATATAAGAACATTTTTTTTAAGGTAAGATGACCACTTGAGGGGGATATAGAAACATGGGAGTATAAAAAACTGCAAAATATATGTCTCTTGCAATTGGCAATGTTTATCCATGCTTTAGCAGGAAACCACTGTATTTAAAGTTGGCAAACGGTCATGTCCGTGTTGCTGTTATATATAAATAGGTTGGAAAACTTAACGCAATCCATGTAATAAATATGTCGTGTAGTGTTGACGCGTTTAATTAAACGTATTGAGATATCTCAACACTAACCAATTTTTTCATCTTCGATTCGTGTCATGTTGTCGTTTTAAGCTACTTTTTGGTAATTTTAAACCAGTTTTCTATGTTAATATCCAATTTTTGTGTAGCAATTACGTAAAACAGGTTTAAAGGTGTCATTTTCGTGTTGGAAAACTCAACACTAATACAACCTATTAAGTAAGATGTGTCGTGTTGACCCGTTTAATTAAACAGGTTGGAAATTTTCTACAATAACCCATTTTTTTGTATCCAGTTCATGTACGTTATGTTATCATGTCGTGTCATGTCATGTCAACTTTTGCCATCTCTACATATATTGGAGTTTTGATGATTTGGATGGCTTAGTGATAGTCTTAAAATAAAGATGCCATTGCAATTGTCAATTTATATCTATGCTTTAAATTGTACAACTCTTAAAAAAAAAAAAAAAGAAACTCCTTGTTAGTCAAAAGGAGTGTTATTTACCCTGTTGATGTTATTATAATTTTAATTTAGATAACCTATGTTTGTGTTTTTATTTAACTAGCTCTTAAATGTACGAGCTATAGTACTTTCAAGAATCTATTAGCTAAAAAGTTTAAACTTTGTAAAGTTTTCTCCACTCATATTAAGATTATAAAGTTTTAAATGTTGTTTCAAATACAATAATTCCTCTGTATATTATAATCATCAAATGCTTTGTTCATTGTTTGCTCGATATGTATATGAGGGTCTATTGTGACCTGTTTAGTAGGCGTTTATTTAAGTGGAGTAATGATATTATATAAATCTCACTACTTTTAGTTTGTTTGGCAGCAGAAAGTGGTTCATGTAGAGTGCCCCTTTTTCATTCTCTTCAATATACAATTACAACTCTTGTTCATATAATGATCTCAGCGGATACAGTGGTTACAATTTAGTACAAGCCATTGTCAAGGTACTAACCTTTCCCACTTCCTGAGTCAGTTACAAGGAAGATCTTACAGCGTATATACACACACGCAATGACGCAAACACTAATACGACTCAACTACTTTGAACAGTTTGAATGGCTGCAACCAACGTGTCGTATTTAGCCCCGGTCACTTCTTCCACAATCTTGCCTTCCTTTAGAATCTTGAAAGTAGGAACTACTCGGATGCCTAATTCCTTAGCCAAGGACTGCCCATGTTTTACAAAGTCAAATTAGACTAGATATTGATCTAATTTCTAAGTAACTGCATCATCGTTCTTTTTCGTTGTGATAGACAAAAGAAGCATAAGTAATAGAATGTGAATATGTGATCATATAGTGTGGTACCTTGTTTTCTTGGTTACAATCGAGCTTCAGAAAAACAATGTCAAGATTGTCCTCTGCTAATTTCTCGTACTTTGGAGCCATTGCTTTACAAGGTCCACACCTGAATTTGCAGTGTGTAGAACTATGAGTTAGAGCTTATAGAGTAAAAGTGTTAAAACTTGTGCTGAGGGACAAGTATCACATCATACTTAAAGAACGAATCAACAAATGCACGAAGTGGGCGGACAATAATTAAAATCCATGAAAAACAGTAAAACCCATTTCTGTGAAACTCAGCAGAATTACAGCGATGTAGATATCTCTGTATACACACATGATGTTTATATCCAACATGAATATCACCGCATTTTTTAATAAAATTATTTTTCTATGAAAAAGATACACATGATCGTTACAACAGTCTTCTCTCCAGACTATACCACGGCATTTAATAGCAGTACGGACTATGGACAGTGTAGGATGGAGCTCAATATGCTAGTTTGCATCTTATGTAACAAGTACTCTCTTTACTACTATCAGGCTCCTTTCCTTAGCTCATAGCAAGTCTTCCTAGATCTCTTGATTATCCTAATTTCTACAGGTCTATACATTCTTACTAAAAAAAACAGCAGAAATTTGCATACCTTCTTACTGAACATATCAGCGAAATTTTTTTCCAACCCAGCTGATTGTATTAGATTCGTAAGAATCATTGGGAAGGTTACAAATTCAATTACTAACAACCTACATTGATTGTGGGACAATCTAGATGGATCAAAGAAGCAGCTAGCCTACCCTAACTATCACAGAACAAGGTTCTTCAATCTTCAAGCGGGAGTCTACTCTCAAGTACACTGGGAAAGAAGGGGTACTAAGAGCAAACATATGCTAAATTAGCCTAAAAACTACGATAATCAAAGGCCAAAGCTTAGATTAAACTATACATAGTTATCGTCTGAACCATATATCTAGGTATAGCAAGTCTATTACACCAAGATTATCTGCTCTCTTTCTCAAGTCCCTCAATAGATGGCAAATGCAAAGTTGTGAGCACATCACCGTCCTTACTAGATTGGGTAATGAAAATCAACTCCAAGTTATAACAAGCTCAATTGGCAAGTGGTTCATCAAAATTTTTTTTTGTAAAACTCAATTCAAACAGTACTCCTAAAAATAGTATGGAGCTTTAATTTGGGCTCTCTACACCACACTACTAGCCGGAAAGTATATCGTGGTAGAGACCTCTTTCCTCCATCGGAAATTGGTTTTCACATTGTCTCAACCCCTCGTAATTAAGCACACGGCAAAATTCTTCATAGTACTTGTTAATCTCTACCCTTTCCCACCACTCAATTCAAACAGTACTCAAATTAGTATGGAGCTTAAATTCCAAATACCATAACCCACCATCCTATTAAAAAAAAGATTATAACTCATTCGAAGATCCTAAAATAGTACTTCATATGTGATTATCAATTCCCCACAGAATTGAAAGCTTATGTAGTTCTCAAACTAGCTTATTACAAACAAAACCTTTGGTAAAACTAGTTAATAAGTGTATAATGGTGAAAAAAAACATGCTTATAACAATAGGCAGAGAGAAGTACAGAACAAACCCATCATAAATTCATAATTCAACTTGCATTTTTACAAGTTTGCTGGAGTAATTATTAATAATTTAGCTTAGATTAAGAGCTTTAATTTTATGAAATTACATCCCCAAACAAGTGTAAATTAAAAAATTAACAAGTAAAACAAGCAATTAAAACAACCAAATTAAGCAAATAATTCAGCTGATATATTGAGCACAAATAAGATTAAACTTTGGTTATTAGAAATTACCATTGAGTGTACATATCAAGAACAACAGTTTTATCTCCAGCAGCCTTAACAATGGGCCAAAAAGTGTCCTTATTAACTTGGGTCACCTTCCCAACAATGGCTTCCACTTGGGTACCCACTTCCATACTTGCTCTAATTTGACCTCTCATTCTATCATTTCTCCTCACAATACCCCCTATACTATTAGAACTCCTACCAAATTCGACCCGCCTCGAAAACCGGGTGCCCGGAACAGAGCAACGTGTGGGATCCGATGAGGAGATCGGATTGGCCGGAGATGGCCATGATTGATGAGAGAGAGAGAGGTGGAGAGCCATTAAAGTTTTGATTTTTTGGAGGATTTTGTGGAGTTTTGATTTTTGAGGAGGAAGAAGGGAGTGAAGGACCCTACTTGTGTGGAAGAGTGAAGTGTTATGTGGTGTGTAGGGGAGAATGAGAAAAAAGGATGTTCTATTTGGCTTTTGTAGTTTGTGGTAGTGAAGCAATATGCCGTTGGAACTTGGAATATCTTTATAGGCTATCATATTCCGAGGTTGGTATTCAAGACTTAGGAATTAGGATCAAATTTCGCCTACATTTTTGTGCTTAGTTGTTAATTATACATAAAAGAAAAAGTGTTTGGTGTCAGGTGCTTAGTTGGTATTCGAGACTTAGGATCAATCTCGTCTACATTATTGTGCTTAGTTGTTAATTATACATAAAAGAAAAAGTTTCTAGTGTCGGGTGCTTAGTTGGTATTCAAGACTTAGGATCAAATCTCGTCTATATTATTGTGCTTATTGTTAATTATACATAAAAGAAAAAGTTTGTGGTGTCGGGTACGAGACCTTTCCAATTCCTAAATAGAGGGTGTTGAAGGAGAGCGTAAAAATAACGGGGTAGTTCAGGAGAAACTTGATTAGAGAAATAGAAGGTTAATTCTTCAATTCAAAGGATTTAATTCATATCTGTTTATAGCGTCTATAGAGTTTAAGTTCATGTAAGCGTATAAGATATGCATGTACGTGCAATACATCGACTTATAACCAATTATGATTCGTATGTAAGTCATATTTGTAGGCCGTTACACAATGTTGTCACATTAATTATGGAATTATAGGTCTCTCCATTTCCTTTTCTCCATTTCTTATATAATCTAGAAACAATCCACTACTTTTTCACTTCATACATTGCTAATCATTGATTTAAGAGATGGATCGTACCAAGAAAGTGTACATTTTACCTTAAAATATTGTCTAATTCTCAATTTTTTATTGTATTGCTAACTTTTATGAAGATAGAACAATGTTTATGACTTTCTTTTCTCGTCCTTTCTACTTACTTCATCGTTATATTTTAAAAAAAGTTACTTTATGCACATATTCTGAGTATAGAAATGTTATCAAGTGACTGAATATGTGTGCCCACAAGGATCTATAAAAAAAATATAAGCCATTATTTGAAATATCGTTCAATCAACTAGGCCAACCTTAATTATTGTCCGTACAAATTAGTTGATATAGGTTCTCTATATGATCATGCAAGTAGGACTTACGTGTGTTTTGATGAAGGGCGTTTTCTCTCCACCATGTTTCTCCTCCTCTAATTACTTGAAATCATAAGCAAAAACAAAATGGTCCATCAAGAAAAAATAAGAGAAACAAAATGACAATTTTGATCTCGTTCATTGTTTCATCATCTTTTGTTCCTTGTCAAAATTTTCTTCTTCCCTATAAAGGAAACAAAAAGTTATCATTTTCAGCCTAATCTTTTGATCGAAAGCTTCTCTCATGACAGGTTGAGGCTAGATTTCCCCAATTTTTGGATATTTCACTTTACTATTGTCGCCAATATTTTCTAGCATCTCCTCCACAAAATATTGTGAGAAATTAGTGGTTCTTTAAAAGATTGCGAAACTTTTCTTTCCCATGAAATTTTCTGATGTCATAGTCAGCAGATAAAAAACTGATCCAAGTTGTCAATAACAGCCCAATTAAAAGTGGACCTTGAGATAATTTGGGCCTGGATCTCCCCTCTGGTCGAGCAAGCTCGAGCTACCATTTTGCATGCATGTAAGGCCCTGTTTTTTTGGATTTTTTTTCATTTCAGTTCAGTTCCGTGCAGTTCAGTTCACTTCAGCTATTATTACTATTGTTATTGTTATTCTCATTCTCATTCTCATTCTCATTCTCATTATTATTATTCCAAAACTTCTTTTCCCTGTAAGTTGAGTGGCAAGCTATTCCACAACTGATATAAAAGGAAGTTTCTTTCTTGGTTGGAACTTATGAAGGATCAGAATCAGAATCAGAGGTGACTATAGTAATAAGAAATACTAGTAATTGAGAGGTAGTTAGGCGTGAATTATTGAAAGAATGAAACAGCTTTATCATAACAATATGGGGGGTTATAAATTAAGGGACAAAAATATATTTTGTGAGAAACAACCTTATAATTTTTTGGTAAGGAACAACCTTTAAACTCTAATTTCTTGTCAGATGGAATCTCACAAGCCTTTTCCAACATTGACCTTTTTCCCCCTCTTTCCCTCTCTTTAATTTCAGTTAAAGTTTCATTTCCCTCCATATTTTTCTATAAATAACCTTATTTCCCACTCTTCCACTCTTAACCACTCTTTCCCACCCCAAATCGATTTTTTCCCAAAAAAAAAACCCTCAATTCGTATCTTCAATTGATAAGTTTAGGTTCTTGATTTCTACAATCTTCTTTGCTCCTGTGTTTTAAGGTTCTTCATCTCAATTCATTAAATTTCTTCAAAACAATTAGGGCTTCTCTTTTCAATTGAATTAGGGCAGAGTCCTCTCCGACATTTTCCGGGCCTTGAGCGGAAACTAAAGAATGGGCCCCTAAAAATACAGGTTTTCTTTATGGAGTTTTTTTTTTTCTTTTTACAGTTTTCTCTTCTATAATTTAACTTAATAAAAAAACCCCTAATTGTATGTTGATTAATTACGAAATAATTCAGTGATTAAAAATATAGATAAAAAAGTTTGACAATTAATTTGCAAAGGAAAGTAGACATAGTTTGAAAGAGGTGAGAGAAAGAAGTCATGTAAATAATGGGAGTTTCCTTTCTCCTACTATTCCTTGCATTTAATACTACTGAAAATTGAGAATTGTACATTTGCAGTAAAAATCGAAAAGTCTTACAGTTTGCTTCCTTTTAACATTGATAACTGAGAATTGCATTTATTAGTTCCGGGGTTATTGGCTTATTGCCCAGTAATGGAACTACTGAGAATTTTATGGGGCCCCCAAAAAGAGGGGCCCCGAGCGACAGCTCAGGCTGCTCACCCCATGAGCCGACCCTGAATTAGGGGGTTCCTTCAAACTTAAGTGTTGAGATCCTCTAGAGTTTCAAAATAACTCTAGACGGTAGAGTTCGTTAAATATCAGTCGTTGATTAAGAAATTGAAGGCTTGTATTTTCTCTCCCAAAGATCCCCCCTATTTTTCCCCCGAATATCCTGCCCATATCTTTTCCTTTCCCACTAATCATGAGCCTTTGATTTTATAATATATGGTTAGGATTCAATTCTACTTTGAAGAGTTTTCATAAAACTCTAGAGGATCCGGACCCCAAACTTCTTAATATGTGGTTTTCTTTCTTACACTAATATGGTGAATTGTTGTTGTGGATTTCCAGTGGCAAACTGGCAACGAGGACAACTAATAGACAACAAACTGTGGTCATTAATACCCGGCCAGCTAATGAACAGTGCAAGAGAGGAGAGAGAGAATAGTTTAGTTAGGTTTAAAAGAGGGTGAGTATATAAGATAGAACAAAAAAAATTAGGAGATTGGTACCAAAAAAAAAGGTCAATGCCGGAGAAAATATGGTCAATGTCGGAAAAGGTTTGTGAGGTTTCATCTGACAAAAAATTAGAGTTTAAAGGTTGTTTCTCACAAAAAAAAAAATTATAAGGTTGTTTCTCACAAAATGTAACTTTTAAAAGGTTGTTTTGTGACAAATTTTTCATATATAAGGTCTATTACAAGGTACTACTACTTAATCTATTACAACCCGAAAAACAAGAATGATATGAGTTTGCAGGAATAATTGGGAAGGAAAACTTTATAGAATATGATTCATTAGCGTGTAGAACTGCGTCACATAGCATTGAATAATAAAGAAGCTTCAGCAGAACTTAAAGAGCTATTTTCCAAGTAAAATGCGCTAGTAGTAGAACTTGTAAAACCATCACTATCTGTTGATCCAATCACCATTTGCTCTGATTTTGGCCATACTTCTTCCTTTGCTTTGGGTAAATGAAGTGACATAACTCCTTCTATCTCTAGAAGAACTTCTTTCATGGTGGGTCTTCCTTTTCCATCAGGGTTCAAACATCGCTTTGCTATGTTAGCGATGATGCTGAATTCTTCTTTCGAACCCTCCTGCAAGACTTGTGAATCTACAATATCAAGCAAGAGAGAGTTTTCCATACGACATTTTTCCATTTGTGATAGAAACCATTGTGTCAAACTTCTATCTTCATCAGATGCATTTCGTATTGCCTTTTGCCCTGTTAAAAGCTCGACAAGAACCACTCCAAAACTATAAACATCACTTTTCTCAGTAAACTGGCCTAATTGAAAGTACTCTGGATCCAAATAGCCAAATGTACCCATGACACGAGTACTTACATGGGTTTGATCAATAGAAATAGATTTTGAAGTCCCAAAATCAGATAACTTGGCCCTGTATCTATCATCCAAAAGTATGTTGCAAGATTTTATGTCTCTATGAAAAATGGGAATGGAAGATGATGAATGGAGATAAGAAAGTGCTCCGGCTGAATCAGAAGCTATTTGCAAGCGCATTTTCCAAGTGATTTGAAAATCATCGTTTGGACAATGAAGATGTTCAGAGAGAGTTCCATTCGGAATATACTCATAGATGAGTAACGGGGCTTCACTTTCTAAACAACATCCTAATAACTTCACAATATTCCTGTGATTAACTTGTGATACGATCACTATCTCATTAATAAGATCTCCGCTGTGAGTTTTTTCGTCAATCACTTTACACAATTTTATGGCAACAATTCTTCCGCCCTCACCCAACATTCCTTTATAAACAATACCTTGACCTCCTTTTCCAAGTACTCTATCCTCATTGAAGTGATCTGTGGCTCTTTCTAATTCATCAAATGTATAGATTTTTATTCGTGCCACAGCACTTTCATCAGTAGCCATATGTTGTTGTAACAACAACCCGCCATTTCGTTCAAAATTTATAGCCTTTTGCTTCTTAATCCTTTGCTTCCTCACGACAGTGGACAACCACCAACCAGCAAAGATCAGAAGTATTGCTCCCAAGGATATGCCTAATCCTGTATTCCATATCCATTACCAGATTAATGTATTTTCATCTTTCAAACATATATAAAATGGAATAGGTTGAAACACTGATATTGATTGTCCAAGAATAAAAAGGATCCGGAAATTACCAAGAGTGACTTTCTTGAGAGTTGATGAGCTCTTAACTATAATCTTCACGCAACCAATCCCAGATTTTCTTCCATCTCCAAAAAATCCACTAGGACAAGAGCAATTGTAACTCCCAGGAGTGTTAGCACAAAATGTGGTACACGGATTGTTGGGACCAGCAGCACACTCGTTGATGTCTATGCATAAAAGTCAAAGACAAAACAGATCAAGCTAAGTTATGTTAAGAATTAATCAAATTAAAATCCATCCATCTCAATGAAGATTTGCCAAAGATTAAGAAATATTAAGTGTTCTCTCTTCACCTAAATTACACATAGCCGTACTTGTTTTGGCTTATGTTAACTTATCAGAACTAATTTTTTAAGTTATTGGAACTTACTCTTCAGTCATTTTCATTGCTCTATTGGATTCAAATGTAAGCTGCCCTTTAGTTTATCAAGCTAATATACTAACCTGTGCAACCGGGTTGAAGATAAGGATTACCCTCATAACCAGGAAGGCAGCTGCAACGATATCCACCCGTATCAGTATCAATACAGTCAGTATTTGACTGACAAGCATATGGTTCATTAGACTGATTACTTGAACTAGTTCTTTTTGCTTCTTTGCAGGAAGTGTGAAGTCCTACGCTCCAATCTAGCACAAGAGGAACTTCCTGCCTGATTCTATCAAGCACAACACTTGTATTAGCTGTTAAATCAGAAACTCCACTAAAGCTGAAGCTACCATATTGACCAAAGAAAGCATAGCTACAATAATTAGACAAGGGTGTTTCAATAGTTGATGCATAGAAAAGTCTAATGACGAACGATTGCCAGCCAATTGGGATAGACGTCTGGCAGCATCCGGATCCCAGACAAGAGCCTGTGGGAGCAACAGTTTTGTTACAGAAGGCAATACAACCAGTCCTTTCCAACCTCTGCAGATCGCCTTGTATTATATAACCATCAAACGCTGCATAATAATTGCAACCAATGACCGTGAGCTCGTTTGAAGTATGTGATATCGTAAATTTAGAGCCTCCCATATCTAGAGAACCTGTCCAGTTAGTGACATTTTGAAGGGATAGGGAATTTTAGCAACTCGAGGCTATCTGAGTATTCCGCACCATTACTTGGGATTCGGTTATATCCAAGATGTCCCAACCAAAGCCCATGACAGAAACGGCTCTAGCTGGGTTGTAGGAAGTGTCGCATGTGATACCAAAATTCATGTCGAGGGAGCAATTATCGCCAATGCCAAATGGGTATGGAATGGTTAAGTTACCACATTTGCGTAGGCAACCAGGTTTAGTGGTGTTTGGGGTTGTGTTCATGGTTTTTGGGGTAATTGAAGAGTTGGACCCAACAAATGTGGTTGCAACCATTGAGGAGACTAGGAAAAGAAGCCATGAAAGATGCATGTTTATAATTCTGTGCAGTTCACAAATCACAGTTACCAATCCAAGAATTATAAACGTAGCTTGTTGTAGAGCAATTTTAGAGGGGAAATATGATCTAGATGTGGACTTAGACTTTTTTTGGACGAGGAGGCGTGGACTTTTGTAAGAGTTGCTGAACCCCAAATATCTAGATAAGTATATTATTCCTAATTTGGTAGTAGTCTTCCATGTGCAAAAAAGAATGTAAATGGAAGCATTTATTGGACATAGGTAGATGAATAAGATGAGGTTGAGGTGGTGGAGTAGTAGCATCGCTCCCCACCTCATATTCCTGAGGTCTAGGGATCAAACTTCATGGGACTCATTTGATGATTTCCCCTTATCCCCTTAAGGGAGTCCCCTTCATCTTACCTTATAAAAAAAAGGTAGATGAATAAGATCTGTAGACACAAAAGAGTTTGTAAGCATGAGTTAAAATTGTTACAAGATGATGCTCCCAAATCTAGGATTATACCAGGATGAATCAAAAGTTTTTGGGAAGATGGGTAAAATTCGAGTTCAAATCCTTAGTTTACATGTCCACTTATTATAATTGGTCCACATCATTAAATTTAACCCAATCTTTCTATAAAATGTAGTATACTACTAAGGATGAGTAATACACATAATGGTACAAATGTGAAAATATATTGGAAAATTTTCAGAAAAAAACTACCTTTTATTACAAACATTTTTCAAAAAACTACCTTTTAAAAGTCATTTTTCAAAAACCTACCTTATACAATACATTTTTTTCAAAATTCTACCAATTGACTGCTAAATGAGGGTTTAACTACCCGTGACGGATTCATTGCTACTTATTGCCTTGATCTCACGGCACAGCACTGCTAATAACCCACATAGGGTGCCAAACTACCCGTCATTTCATTTTCTTCTTAACGAGCACCCTCTCCCGCTAGCTTCTCTCTCCTCCATTTTTGTTCTTCTCCTTTTTATTTGTTGCCCCACCGGCAACAACACCTAGGGCCGTTGCTATTTAAGAGTGAAAGTTAACAAAAAAAAGTCAAATGGTATTATATTGAAAACATCAGTAGCGGAGCCACTAAGTCACAAGGGGTAGCAGATGCTACCCCTGTATTAAAAAAAATGGGTTTTTCTATGATATACCCCTGTGTTTTTTAAAATTCTATAATATACCCCTAATGTTTTTTTTTCTACACTGTACCCCTGTGTTTTTTAAGTTTTCTACGAAATACCCCTCCGTTAAGTATACTTAACGTTTACCGTTAATGTGTCCTAATGACAGGGTTTGCAGGGAAAAATTGCTTCCATAACCAATTCAACCCTCGATTTTTCTCCCTCTTAAATCCAGTTCATTCTCCCTCCCTCCCTCTCCTCTCTCTCTCTCTCTCTCTCTCTCTCTCTCTCTCTCTCTCTCTCCATCCCTTATACTTTCCTCCATTAACGAAGATGTCAAGCACCAGCTCTTATCAATCAAAACCTGCTTGTTAACTGGAATTTATCTGCCCTAGGTGTAATTGTATCCCCCCAAAAAATGCAAAGCTCCACATTTCTGGGTCTCAAAGAAATCCGAGGAAAGCGTACTTCAAATGTGATTATTGTCAATTCTTCATGTGGCTGAACAACCACCATGTTCTCAGGAGAGGAGAGGCATTGCAGTTTAGCCTTCAAGAGAATGCAGAAGATGAACATGATGCAACATTATTGAACATCAAAGAAGAGGTTGCAGGGGTTAAAGAGAAGGTGAATAAATTGGCTGGATTTTAAAGGAGATGGCTAAAATTGGTATCTTTTTGTATGTTTTAATGCTAATTTTTGTTATATTAGGATGAGAATGTTGCAAGTGGGTGGGTGTAAGCAATAGTTCTCTGTTTTTATTTTGTAACGACCTAAGTTTGTATCCTATTTTCTTATGAATGAGAACATCAAATTCATTGTTTAACTATCAAATATTTCGTATAATAGCATTTGAGAATTTGCAACAAAGTTGAGTATTTGACATTCCCAAAAAAGAACCAAGTCTTACACAAATAACTTGTCTAATGAAACTTGTCTGCCAAAAACAAATATTGCCTACAAAGTAAAGCACTATCTATTGTTTATCTATTGTTAACACAGTTGGCAACAACCAAAAGTGGATCATTTCCTAGATGTTCACAAAATAAAGCACATGCGCCAAAAAGCCAGTTTAAGTATGACAAAAATAGTGGCCATTGTTCTACCAAAACAAACTACTTTTGGAGCATTTGCAATCTGCCCAAGATTTTCTGCCTCATTGGACTAATTGCATGTCCACTACTTGAAGATGGCTGGCTCATGGCAGCTTGCCTCGGGTGTTTTTCCCTTGTGGACACATGCTGCTGTGAGGATGTTTGTTGTGGTTGCCTTGTTGTTTGCTGCTGTGAAGATGGGACCCTAGCCCTGGAAGTGCTTGGTTGCTGCTGTGAAGATGGGAGTCTAGGTTGTGCTTGCCTTGAAGTGTTTGCCCTTGGATTAGGCTGTTGTGAAGTCCTTGCCCTAGGAGTGGGACCTGTTTGGGATTGATTGATCATCAAGTCAATCAAGTTGCTGTCAATCTGAGGTTGTGTCTGCTGTGAAGTGCTAGCTTGTGTTCTTGAATTCCTTGTCTCATTGGAAGATTGAGCCTTCAAACCTTGCTGCTTCCTTAGCTCTCTTGCTGTTGCACCTCCTTTACATGTTTTTGAGTTGTGGCCAAATGCCTTGCACTTCTTACATTGCACAGTTGTGCTCCTTTTTCCCTTCCTTTCCTCTCCCTGCTCCCTCTTTCTATTCCTAGATGGCCTGCCTATTCCTTTTTTCATGGTTGAAGGGATGAGTTTTGGACAACCTAGGTCAGGCCATTGTTCTGAATCAGGAATAGGTGAGATGTTAAGGTTATAGGCTTCTCTGTACCTAGCCACACTAAACCATTCACTCACAAAATGCAAAGGGTCTTTCCCAGCATCCAAGATTGCCTTGATTCCATGTTTACATGGAATTCCACTAATCTGCGATCTCCCACAAGCACATGTTTTATGATTCAATGAAACACGTAAAACAGCCCTACCATTATGAATTTCATACTCACCCCTTCCAGATGGGTAAGCTTGACATGTCCTAGAGTCCTTGGTTAAAAATCTTACCCTCTCCCTGATATTTGGACATACCCCATCATCAACCCATTACTCTGCTAGTTGTTGTCTAGTGGCATGCTTGACCATTGCTATTCTTCTAACACCTGAAACACATCAGCAATTATCAACATGAGCCAATAGTGGAGTTAAAGACTGGAAGAAGTGAAGGAAAGGGTTTAAATACCTTCCAACAAGGTCAATATAGGGCAGCACCTATCTGAGCCAATAGTGGAGTTAAAGCTCTCCACAAAGTTGTTGGTGTTTTGATCATTGCAAAGTGATGGATCAAACTTCCACTTTGTCCAAGTTTCAAGGGGACCTACATCCTTGAACTATTTCACAGCACCCAAACCAGCTACTTGTTGCACCTTTTGCAATGCCTTCCTAAAACTGTACAATGAGTATGAGTTTGTGACTCCCCAAAACAGCTTGTGCATCAAAACACCAGGGTATTCACTCTTAAAGTTCTTGCATAAGTGCCTTGCACATTATCTTCTTGGTACTTTTGGCCACACCTGATCTAGGCTGGGATCAATACCCTATTCACATGTGACAAACAAAGTAAATGTATTAGTAAGTGTAATTTTAAAAAACACTAGTATTGTACAAAACAAAACACCAACAACTCCAACTAGTAGTGTATCAATGAGACTGCTGACAAAAGAATCCCCCTATAATATACCTTTAAGGTGAGTGCCATCAAGTCCCACCAATCCCCTACAACCATCTATCAAGCCTTGGAACTGAGACTTAAAGTTGATGAAGATGGATGTAAACTGTAAAGGTTTCTCAGGTTTTTGCAATGTTCTCTAAGTGCAAAAAGCTACTGAGCCAGGGTTATTATTAAGGAGCAGCTCACAGTAGGTTAGTAAGTGAGTATAAGACTCATCATGGCCCCCCTGAATCATCCTCATTGCCATCTCTTTCATCTTATACACAGTAGATGTGGCCATTGTCAACCCATACCTATCCCACAATAGGCCTTTAATTGTTTTGCCTTTCATGTCTGTGTTTGATCTGAAATCCTCAAGCAATTTCTTAGCAGCCCACTCACAAGTAACCATGGGATTCTGAACCAAATTCAAGTCACATTTGTGGCCAGGCTTTAGTGTTTTTATGGCCCAAGTATGACCACCAGGTAGTCTAGAGGCATGAATTCTCCATTCACACCTCTCATCTGCACATTCAGCAGTGTACCTAGCCCCTTCTGACCTCCTCACAACCAAGGCAAAACTTTCTTGGATACAGTAATCTCTAAGAGTGTCATTCAAATGTTCTTTGTCCACAAACATCATCCATGGCTTCAAATCAATCCTACCCATGTCAACATCATCATACACTACACCATTCCTAAACATCCTGCTAAAATATCCACTCTCATCACTCCATTCTGACTCTTTAAAAGCCTCCCACCCACCATCTACATAAGCATGGTTAAGTAACTCATGCACATCATCGTCATCAGTGAGTATATCATCCTCAATTTCATCCTCATAACTTTCTTCACTATCCTGGGCAGGTTCCCAGTCATCTTCACATTCATCATCATCACTCCCTTCTACACCTTCCATCACAACAACCCTTGCTCGAGTTCTTCTAGGTTTGCTAGCAGTAGGAGCACTAGAAACAGTTGATCTGGTTTGAGTTTGGGCAACCCACAGTCCCTTACCCTTGGCTGTAGATTTGGCCATTTTTTCCCATATGGAAAGGCTGGTTTGGTTTTTATTTTGCTAGAGGGCTCACTTGAATCCATTTTGGGTTGAGGAGTGGGTCCAGTTGAGTTAGGTTGGTCAGCAGCATTAGATTCTAAGTTGCTTGGTTGGGGAGTGTGCTTATCAATGGGTTGTGAGGTGGGTACATCAATGGGTTGTGAGGTAGGCTCATCAATGGGCTGTGAGGTGGGCTCATGAAATGGACTGTGATCAGGACTGTTTATAGTCCAGTCAAGTTGGTCAAGACCACTCAAGTGGAACTCGGCTTATTGTGATGGTTGGGATGTAAGCAATTGTGGGAACCTTGGGCTTCTCCTCACTGGAGGGCTACTAAGAGGGGAAAGTGATTGAAAATAATCTATTTGGGTTGGTGGGGTTGGTTCATTTAAGAAAATTTTAGGTGGGCTTGGAGGGGGTGGATCATTACACAAAGGTAAGTCAATCTGTGGAGAAATAGTAAAGGGCCTGTTTTTTTTTTTTTTTTTGCTCCTAATTTGTAGTTTGGGCCTAACTATTGGACCAGGTTGGCTTGGTGGGGATGATTCAATAGGGTCATCATTACTGATCTCATGTTCCTTGGTGTTCCTAGTTACTACTTTGGGCCTACTGTCCTTTGGGCCTTCACTCACACCTAACTTATTTTGGTCAGCCTTCCTAACTCTTTGTGCTAAGGTCCAAATGAAAGTTGTTTTTTCTGCAGCACTAACCCCAACATTGATCACCTTTGTACCCACAACCTCAAACATCTTCATCATACTCCCATCATCTACCAGTTCAATCCTTTCATCCCCATTAACATATGAAAGCACAGGAAATTCAGGGAGCTCATAACCCTTTTCATCAAATAATTCACACATATCATTCACTATATCTATCATGCATCAAGCATAAATCAACATCTTCAACGTTTACATTCACAGACTTTCCTAAGTAATGAATTTTTACAATTCTTTCAGGCATTGTCTGCAAACACACAACAACAAACATGCAGTCAAATTTCAAGCCCTAAACTTCACCAAAACATAGTAATCAAACCCTAAACATCACTGAATCACCGCAAATACATAAATCTACCAATTTAACAACTAATAATCAAGAGTTTTACCTGAATTTTGATAATTCCAAGCTAATAACTCTTCGTTGCGCACTTTCGTCTCAAATTCTGTCTTCCTTCGCAACCTTCGTCTTCACTGCAACTCACAGTGATGAAATTTCTCACCAAGTTTCAAATTTTTTGGGATTGCGCAACGTTTTTCTGTGGATTTCAACTAAAATGGTGTGAAATGGCGCTGAGTGATGAGGGTTTAGAGAAGAACAACAGGGAAGAAGAACATAAGAATGGGGAAGTTAAGAGGTTTTAACTACTAAACGGAGTTTTGTATGGGAATTCAAAAAGTAATAACGTCCGTTTTCATTAATTGACACTAGGGGTATTTCGTAGAAAACTTATAAAACACAGGAGTACAGTGTAGAAAAAAAAAACATTAGGGGTATATCATAGAATTTTAAAAAACACAAGGGTATATCATAGAAAAACCCAAAAAATATTTAGTTCTCTTTGAAAATTATTTTTTTTAATTCTCCAAAAGTAAATAAAATCTTCATCTTCTTCTTTCCTTCTTCCTGGTTCATTACTTGTGTTTTTTTTTTTTGTAATATACTTCATTCATTACTAAGGAGTAACATTACTCCTACAAATTGCCAAATAAACATCACTTATAAATTGATTGTCACCATGAAAGAAGTACCCAAAGAAGAATGAAGACATTATAGGAGCTACCATCTTGCATGTCAATTATTCAGAAATTAGAACTTAATGTGATAATTTCTCCACTGAATAAACAGAGGGTGGGTAAAATTTTGAGATGTTGACCGTGAACCACTACGAAAACGAGAGTGCTGAATTGGGTCTGGGCGTGAACCACCACCAAAATTGGAGAATAAAAACATGGAATTAGAAAGTTGTAGTCTTGTAGGTTTGAGGTAATTAGAGAAGACAAGGAGGCATTAGAATTTAGAAAGTTGAAGGCTTGGGATAATGCTAATAAGAAGCATTGAGAAAAATCTGAGGCTGAAAATATTTAATTATTTATCTTCTCTTTCGCCCAATGCTAATAAGAAGCAATTAGAATTTGGGTAGTTGACATTCTTTTATTTTTGGGCCTAATTGCTCCATTAAGTTGAGGTACGTATAAGGCTGGGCTTTCCATCTTTTCTAATGTTGAATTACAATGGCAATAACAAAATTCTAGTTGAAATTTATTAAATAATTATTTTTACATATATTATGTGCATAATTAATATATTTTAGAGTTATGATGAGATTAGAAGAGAACTATTTCAGAATTAACACAAAATGAAAGTGGACAAAATTTTAATCCAAATTTTCCTCCAATTCAATCGAATCAACAAACTTTTTTCTCCATTAAGTAGTATTCCTTCTCAAAATCAAGAAGATGAATTAGAATTTGGAAAACTCAACATGAACAACTACTTTTTAGGTTGTATTTGAATTTTATAACTTTCCAAATATAATATAGTTTGTGAAGAATTTTTTTCTTATATTTGATACATAGTTATCAATATTACGCTACCCCTCACACCAAATCTTGGATCCGCCCCTGGAAACATTAGGTTATAGTTTTTTGAAAGAAAATTTTTATAAGGTAGTTTTTTGAAAAATTTATGTTATAAAAAGTAGTTTTTTGAAATTTTTCCTAAATATATTTTTTGATAAAATTCTAAATTATTTAATATTTATGACAATGTTTCCTTCAAAAATCACTTCAAGAAAATGCTGAAACCGACCCATATAATTGATTTGATAAAGAATATGAAATTTGGTATAGGATAAGTTAAATCTAGAATGTGAAGTGGATGTGGAAGCGCCTTTGTCCCTGTATCTGTATCTCCAGTCCAAAACTAATTGAAAGCTAAAGACAAGTTTCTTTTATAGAATGTCCCATAGTAAAAAGTTTATTATGAATAGTAGTACTCCCTTGCTAACAATATTTGCGTCCCTCCCTTAGTTATTGTATAACTTATTATGATGTTGGGTTAGAGTCGAGTGAAGAATTAGGCCTCGTTTGGTTACCGTTGGAACTTAATTCCTATGGGAAGTTCTATTTCATGGGAAGTAAATTCCCTTGTCTATTTCCTAGGAAATGGTTTTGGGTGTTTGGTTGAGCATAAGAATTTGTAATTGACACAGGAATTTCTAATCACCAAGGGGGGGTTGGTGATTTATTTCCTACACTACATAGGGATTTCCATTTCCTTGGAAATTCTATTTCCCATGAATTTCTTATTTTCTGCATACCAAACAACTACCCTATTTTAATTTGTACTTCCTAGGAAATCCAAATTCCAGTGGAATTTGAGGTGAACCAAACGACCTCTATATATGTGAGATGATTAAGGGTGTAGTGATTATTATTAATGATTTGTGATAGTATAAACTTTTATGATTTGTGATAGTATAAGATTTTATGATTTGGATTGTGACCAACTCCTTACTTTTAACGGAAGTTCCTCTATTTCCACACCAAAGAAAAGAAGTGGACCCTATATATATTAAGGGAAATATATACGTAGCCCTTAGGGCTACATATAAATATTAAATACATTTCCTGAAATAGTATTATTTAAAGAATTAATGATACAATCACACGTCAATTGATATAACTAATGCTTATTTATTGCTTAATATTTTCAGTTTTAACTTCTTATATGCTACACTAGCCTTCTTTGCACGCGATGCGTGCGTGGATTATTTTGGCGATTATTCTTAAATTTCATCTAAATGTATTCTGAAGGATGTAAATTACAATCATCATTAGTTCTAATTAAATATCATGTGGTGTAAATATGAAAAATAAAAATCACTTGATGAAGAAGTTGTTTTCTCAGTATTTCTATGACTTATTAATAGATGTTGGTATTGTTATTGCATTTCAAAGTTTAGGTAGAATTAAAATTTATGTCTTTGATTTTGTAATTGATTTGAAAACTACTTTAGTTATGTTAATTTATTCTTCAATCATAAACTTTTTCTTTTACTACACATATTTTTATGTCAGTTTATTTTAGCTACTTTGAACTTCCTTTGATATACATATTTTAAATTAGGAAGGGCTATGATTGAGGAAAATCTCAAAATCTTAATAGGTAATAATTTTTATTGAATTAAGGGTTAAAGAGTCTTTTCAAATGGGGACACCATAGCCCTTGGCTTATATAATAGAGATATAACATTTCCCAATAAGGCAATAACTATACAATCCGAAAGATAGAGTTGAATGTACATGTACCAGCTAAGGGGGTGGAGGATAGAACAGTAACCTTCATACAAGGTCTAATATGCACTTACAGGAACATAATTAGATGCAAAAATATTCTCATATCACATTACTCTACCCCCAGGCCCCAACAATAGAAGAATCCTCGAATATTTAACATGGAAAATATAAGGAAATTTATCTTATTTATCGATGAAAATGATTCAGTGAGGTTCGAGACGCGTAACCTTAACATTTTCTACAAAGTGCCCAAAAATCACTTCTATCGTAACTTATAAACTTCAATAATAGCTATTGGGTAGTTATAGAGACGATGTGGTCACTAATTAACATTATATTAACATATTCTTTCTTGAAAAAACGTTATATAACATATGAAGATTGTAGTTGAGAAGTGGAATAAGTTTCTTGGATACAACATTACACGATTAGGAAAGAATGCGTATGTCAAAAACATAAGAGATAAATATGAGAAAGGAGTGGGGGAAGAAGGTAAAAGAACATTTGAAAAGAGAACATTTGATAAATTTAGAACTGGTGGTGAAAGAAGAAGAAGTCGCTTAACTATGTTGCTTTGACTAGAATGACACTTTTTCCTTAAAAAATGAATAGAATGAAGTTTTTATGAAATATTGTCACGTGTTATTTGAATTGTCGATTTTAAATATCAAATATATACCTCCTTCGTTTTTTAATAAGTGACACGTATTCCTTTATAGGAAATATCATAATAAGTGACACATAGCTATATATGGTAAAAAATATTCATCTTTATTACACTTTTGTCATTCTTTAATCACCCACCCACTTTATAACATTTACTAACCTCCCACCTAATTCATTAAATTTCCCCCCCAACCAACTTAATGACTCCCTCTATTTTTTCCACCCCAACACTTCATCTACCCCTCTTCTAATATATTATCCCCCCTATTCTACATATCTACAAACCCTAACTCACCCTAAACCAAGAACCCTAAAAATTCAGTTGCCTCAAATCTCGAAATTCTTGCTTCTTTCACCTTCCATTCTTCTAACTCTATTGTTCATTGCAAAGAACCCTAAAAATTGTCCCCAATTTGCGCGAATCTTTTGCTTCTCTCATCTTCCATTCTTCTTCATCTACTGTTTCTTGCAAAGAACCCTAAAAATCTACCCCCAACTTCCTCTATGTCTTCTTCGCGTTCTTCTTGTTGCGAAAAAATCTAAGTCCCCAATTTTTTTTTGCGATGGATTCATGGAAAAATTGCGGGTTATGTTTTCGGTTTTATACGATTGAGGGCTCTGAATATATATTCATGGTTGTTGAGGAAATTAGATCGGCGTGAACACGGGTCTTCTTATACATCTACTGAGATTCTTTTTGGTGTTCATGGTTCACAAGAAACACCAACTTCAAAGTTTCGTTGGCCTGATGAAGTTGAAAGCCCTCAAAACGATGTTGTTGAGGCTGGATCTGGGTTGCATGCTAAAAAAGGCTCGACTTTGGCGATTCTTCTGTGTCCTCTTCTTCTAAGTCCCCAAAAAAAGGCCATTCAGATGTGTCTTTTACTACTGTCAATGTAAAACAAAAAACAAAGACAAAAACAATTGAAAATTGTATGGTTCTTCTTGGATCTGTGGTGATATCTTCTAACTCTTGCCATTCTTTTCTTAGCTTATATCTAGATTTCGTTTTATTTGCACGCTTTGAGTGTGGGATTTTGCTGCTGGGCCGATTGGCAATATCATGGATTTCTTCTTGTTTTCTGTTGTTGATGGTTGTTGTTTTGTGAAAATTTCATCTGTTAATTGGCTTTGTGATTCTGTAAATGTGGATCTACCTTTGTCATGTTTGTTTGAATTAGGGTTTTCTTTGAATTAGGGTTCCTTTTTTTATTGAGCCTGTTGATTTATGTTTTTTTATATGGTACTGTATAATTGATTTATGTTGATTTATGTTAATTTGACTTGATTTAAGTTGATTTATGTTGAATTATGTTTACTATACTTTATTTAGGTTGATTTATGGTACTGCACAGTTGATTTATGTTGATTTTTGTTAATTGGAGTTGATTTTAGGGTATTGTACAGTTGGTTTATGTTGATTTTAGGTTGATTTATGGTACTGTACAGTTGATTTTTGTTAATTTGAGTTGATTTTTGTTAAATTTAGTTCATTTATGTTGAATTATGATGTATGGTTCTGTACAATTTATTTGACTTGCATTTGGTTGATTACACTTTATTTTAGTTCATTTTGGTTGCTTTGAGTTAATATATGTTGATGTCAGTTCAATTTGGTTGCTTTGAGTTGATGTTAGTTCATTTTAGTTGACTTTTAGGGTTCTGGTCTTGTCTCATGTTAGTTGATTTCATGTTTCAAGCTCTTCTTCTCAACTGAATTAAAGAAATTGTGTTGCACAATTAAATCAATTAAGTCGGGAAGAATAGGCTTGGATGATTGATGCCTTTAGCTTAGGGTTGTGCCTCTGTTTTCACTTGATTTTAGATGATTTAGGTTGATTTAAGTTAATTTGACTTGGTTATTTTGCTGATTTTACATGTTTGAGTTGATTTTAATTTTGTTGTAAGTTGAAGTATGCTATTGTTCATATATAATTTTGGTTCATGGAGGTTGATTTATGGTACTGATTTAGGTTGATTTAAGTTAATTTGACTTGATTACCTTGTTGCCTCTACTTGTTTGAGTTTATTTGAGTTGATTTCAGTTTTGTTGTAAGTTGAAGTATACTATTGTTCATATAATTGTGGTTCATTTAGGTTGATTTATGGTACTGATTTAGGTTGATTTAAGTTAATTTGACTTAATTACCTTGCTGATTTTACTTGTTTGAGTTCATTTGAGTTGATTTTAGTTTTGTTGTAAGTTTTGTGATGTTTTTGTTTTGAAAGTTGGTTTCCTCTATGATGAAGCAATTATTACTGAACATGTAGCTAGGCTAGACTCATTAAATATGTCACCATCTAAAGTAGGCCAGGGTGTTGCAATTAGGAGGCAAATAAGTGATCTAGGCTCCGTTTGGTTGGGTGTAAAACATTTTCATGTAAAATGATTTTCATGGAAAACAATTTACAATGGAAAACACAATTCCAAAATTAGTTTTCCGTTGTTTGGTTCCATGTAAGAAAAATGATGAAAATAAAGGAAAATGAAAGGGAAGGTAAGGAGGTAGTGAGATAAGTGTACAAGAGAGATAAGATAAAGGAAGAAATATGGTTTTCCATCTATTTTGAAGGGAAATTGGTTTTCCATCATTAGGAGAACAATTTGACTCCTAAGGAAAATGGTTTTACACTCCTTTGCATACCAAACAATGTAAAATTAAAAATAGAGGAAAACAGTTTTCCAGGAAAATGTTTTACGCCCTACCAAACGAGCCCTAATGGCTATAAATTTGACTTTTTGTTGCATTTGCATGAAACTATATGGACTGAGAGGTTGTTTTTGTCATTACCTCTATGAAGAATGAGTCAACAACTTTATATGCTTGCATGTATGCTTGCATGAAGTCATTATGGCCCAATGATCACTAACTGCCACCATTACATCACCCTTATTTCATGTTGTGGGGCTATTAAATGTTGTTTTTGCCTTTACTATATATGTGGATTGGGGAATTTATGAGAGGACAGACCAAAAGCAAATGTTTAGCTTTATAGAACTGCCAAATGGTGATGCAAAAAGATATATTCTTCATCCATTTCATACACACTTTACAAAAACTTTACTTCTTTTTTTTTACAAAAAGTTGGTCTTGCCTATCACTATTTTCTTTAAACATACAAAAAATGTTTAAAAGGCCTCCTTTACTTGATGATGAGGTTACTGTTTGATGCCCAAAAGTTGTGTTGTTGTTGCTGTTGTCTTACTGTGCACACAGTCTATTCCATGCTCCCAAAATGTTGTTGTTACTGCTGTCTTGCTGCTGCCTTACTACTGTCTATTCTTGAGTATTCCCCTCTGTTTGGCCTTGACTTGCATTGAAATCAGGGTTTGCCCCAATGATGATGTTCTTGTTTAATTCATTGATTGTGTCAGTTACCAACTCATCTGGTAATTCAACATAAGTTGGTAAAAGACCCAATCTGTCAAGCCTTTTCTTGCCTTTGTGTGGGTTTTTGTAGTTATTTCCACCTTTCACTTTAAGGACCTCAAGCATGACATACATCAAATGTAGCCACGTGTAGTTAATCAACCTTGGATCATACACATTGTAGGCCTCTTCCACAACACCAACTTTTCCACTGAATCTAGAAAAGTTTGGTGTTGAATTGATTGAATTGCTTTAAAAACCCTAGGTCTAGCATGTTCCGATCAGGAGATTGAGCTGGTTGACATATGAGTTTCATTTCAAACTCATCTTTGTTAGCTTCTTGTAGAAACAATGGTCATCTGGGGCAATGTGAGGCCTTGCATTATCCTGTTGAATCCATATTTGCTTGCATCCATCTGCTGGCCATTTCTCCCTTATTGCTGGCAGCAATTTTGTGATCAGCATCTCCCTGATTGTGTAACGCCCCGACTTTCATACATCCTTATTAAGCTAATTAGTCAGGATTAGCAGCGGAAGACTTAGCTTAGTCGGCACGTTACCGCCGTACTTTCCACTATGGGAAAATACAAGGCGACCTTTGACATTAACTTACATGGACAATACCTTGATTTGCCCCTCTTTAAAGAAACGCTTTAATAATAAATTACCATTTTTTTTAGAAATTTCGGCAGAGTTTCCTTTGTAAATTGGACAACCCAAAATGGGAAAACGCTTGAAAAACCTGTTACAATAAAATATTTTCAAATCCATAACTTAACGCTTTCGCGGAGTAGCAGCTAACGAGAATCAGGAGCACTATTGCTCATCCAGAATTAGAAATAAAACTAAACCATTACTTATTGTCTATTACAACGTGTAACGTCCTCGAAAAGAAACGTAAAACAATCATAGCTGAACTCTTAGTACGTAACTGCTTCTATCTTGGAGAAGATGTTCCAGAACTTCAACCTGAAACTATTGCAACACTGCCACCCACCAAGTGACAGGCCACAGTAGTGACAAAACAAAACATTGACAGACACATCAGCACAACGCTGAGTACTAACCCATAAATCATTCTTAAAACATGCTTTGGTGTCTACGACTTTTGCTTAATTAATACGTTCACATCATTCATCACAACCTCATCACAACATAACAACATTCACTTTATCCATCATCATTCATGACTTATAAGTTCACGGATATCATAGCAGAGTCATAACATCATCATAGTTCTTTCATATCAAAGCGGAAACACATTTTCATATCATTAGACAATAAACATTCATAAACATATACTTTAAGTCATACAAGATATCATAAATCATCATCATCTTTCATTTACTTAACTAGTATTGATCGTACTATCGTAATAACATAGTTATTTTATAGCATTCGTTCATAAACATCACTAATCATCATATTCATAAAACATTCCATATTTCCTAATCCAATCGTCGATAACATAATGGGTGAAATCATAAAACATAATCGCAATCATAATCATACTTCCGTAACATCAAAGATATCATACTACATAGCATTAAATCATTTAATACATCATCTATATAGCATATGTTTCATATCATATCATAAGCTTCATCACATCTTTCCATCTTACTTAAGTCATATTGGTAACTTGATTAACATCCGAGCTTTGTAAAACAAGAAAGAGCATGCATTTAGTAAAGAGAAGAGCAACATAAATCATTGTATAACATATCATATCGGTTCATATCATATCATGAGATTCATCATTATCTTTTCATTTTACTTATTCATTTTGGTTACTTGGCAAGTATAACATACATTCATTAACCAATAGGGTGGCCACAACAAAGGTGACACTTGCGGTACCCAATTCATTAACCAGTAGGGTGGCCACAACAAAGGTGACACTTGCGGTACCCAATTTAATTCATTAACAAGTAGGGTGGCCACAACAAAGGTGACACTTGCGGTACCCAATTTAATTCATTAACAAGTAGGGTGGCCACAACAAAGGTGACACTTGCGGAGTTACGGTACCCAAATATACTGCCAAGAACCATCTTTCACTTAGCTTTATCATGTTTCATTGCTTTTACATATCATAATTACATTACATAACCGTAATCGTAATCGTGATACGTAATCATCATCATAACGTAACCATAATTACATTACATCATCGTAATCATAATCATGGAAAGTAATCATAAGCATGACATATTCATAATCATATTCATAACGTAATCATAATCATGCTTTTGTAGCATCATGGTTATTGCATGGAATTCGTTCATAGCACCGGCATTCATCATATTCATACAAACATTTCATAACTCGTCATTCGTAAGAGCAAAAGTCATCTTTTCACACTTTCTGATTACTTACAAAACAAGAGACATACTTATTCCATACTCCTTCATACCCATGTTGATAAACTTATTAGCGATATAGTTCACATAACCGTCTATCGTAATTGAACATAATTCAACTCTAAATAGTCATCACAATAATCCAATGATACACTTTTCTTAGCTTTCCCACTTACTAACGTATAATAATGAACCTGATATAGTTAAACAATTGTGCTTTAAATGTCATATTATCATCATAAAGGCTTCCAATTGTTGGAACTCATAACTCATGTCCAAGGCACATACAACTTACATTTGGTTATCAGATTCCAAAACTCGATTCACTCTTAGTGTCTAGCCAAATAACCTTCCTCAATAACCATATAACAATTATGGCACTGTTCTTTTGGACTTATTTTCAGCAAAAATAAGTAAAAATAAGTTCAGTTCAGCCAAAATAAGTTCAGTTCAGCCAAAATAAGTAAAAATAAGTTCAGTTCAGCCAAAATAAGTTCAGTTCAGCCAAAATAAGTTCAGTTCAGCAAAAATAAGTTCAGTATACTATAATGTTGTAATTAGTATATTTGTTTTCAATATTACTATTAATATTGTTATTATTATTAATATTGTAATTATAATAACGCTGAATTTGTAGTTATTTTAAATTTTTTTATTTTATTTTTTTATTTATTTTATTTTATTTTTAATTTTTTTTAATTTTTAATTTTTTAATTTTTTTTATTTTTATTTTTTGTTGTATTTTTATTTTTTTATTTTATTTTATATTTTTATTTTAATATTTTTTTTATTTATTATTTAGTAATTATTTATTATTATTATTATTTTTTTTATTATTATTATTTATTATTATTATTATTATTATTTTTTATTATTATTTATTATTTAGTATTTATTATTTATTATTTATTATTTATTATTTATTATTTATTATTTATTATTTATTATTTATTATTTATTATTTATTATTTATTATTATTATTATTATTATTTATTATTTATTATTTATTATTATTTATTATTATTATTATTATT
>CANSNZ010000803.1:120000-192038 GCA_947646795.1 Beta lomatogona
CAATTCACAATCATATTATCAATTTGATTACAAAAACAAGAAATCATAAGAATCAGAACAAGGACAGAGCAAAGGGGTTAGTACCCAAATTTCAGAGTTCATAACTTCAATATTAACCTTTGATATTGGAAGAATAAGAGAGAAAAAGAGGAAAGTGTAGTACCTATACTCACTTGGAGCAGGGACGAAACAGAGGCGGCAGGGAAGGGGGATGTGCTCCGGCGAGCACGGGTACGCCGGCGAGGCTACGCAGCAACGCGGGGAGGTGGCGGTAAGGCACAACAGCGAACGAAGGAGAAGGACACACGAGCAGGGAAGCTCGAACAGCAGCAGCATGGAAGCTCGAACAGCAGCAGCAACGAAACCACAACAGCACCACGGTGGCACGCGAGCAGCACCGACGACAGACACACGCGGACGGAGGAGAGAGAAAGCTCCGGCGAGCTTGGGGAAACGCCGGCGAGGAGAGAGGAAGAGGGGTGCGAGAGATGGGTCGGGGAGAGCATAGAGAAAAACTGGGGTTTGGGGTCTTTGGGTGAGAGAAAATAACAGAGAGAGAGGAGGTGAAGGGGTTTTGTTTCCCAACTTAACCGACCAACATAAATGGAAGGAAGGAAAACTGACTTGGGTTTCCTATTTGCGTCAAATACCACTCAACTCATTTGGATATTTAAAACCCAAAATCATTTTAAATAATAATATCTTTATAAAACTAAATTAACAAACACATTGCAACATCTCAATTACAAAATCATAATTTTCGGAACATAATTAATATAATAAATATTATTAACGCTAATTAAAACGCTCTTAAAAATTGGGGTATTACAGATTGTGTCCTTTGTGATGCTTTACTTAGCTTTGAGTTCAATTGTACCAGCTGGTCTATTAACATACCATCTTTGAGCAACAACTTCCTCTACAAATGCATAGATTCCCAACTTCCCATCCCAAATGATGCTAGCCAAGTCCCCTATCCATGGCCTTGCAATTGCACCCATAAATATGACCTTTGTAATGAAAGATTTTGATTGGCAAGCCCTGTATGGATCTTCCTCCTTTGACATTAGGTAAAATCTTTGGGTTACCTTGCTCATGAAGAACCACTTTTCATCTACGTGCACCATGTTGTATAGGCAATTAAACCTTGCCTTTTGTGTGAGTGGTTTTGGGATGCTTTGAAAAAGAATGAACTTCATTCTTTCAATCTTGTTTTTTTGGAGTTAATTTGGGTTTGATTGAATTTGTGTAGCACCTAAGTATTCCCCTCTTGAGTAGTCTATAAACAGTGGAGGAACTTACTTCTAAAGCTAATGCAAAGGACCTAAGAGTGGTCCTTTACTTTAATGGAACCCTCCTCAATCTATCTTCATCTATAATCTTGGGTTTTCTACCACTGTTGCCAGATTTCCTATTTGCAACATTGACCTCTACTCCTTTGTTTTTCTGATTTTTTGCAAGTCTTCAAAGCCTTGCCAAAGTTGACCTATTGACCCCATATTTTTGTTGTATGGTTGTTAATTAACCTCTTAGAAGAACCATGGCCTCATTTGCAGATGCAAATAGGTCAATTATCATTTGCCTTCTAACACAGTTTGGTACATTTCGTCTCTTACCTGGGTTGGTTTCTTGTTCAGTGTTCTGGACATTATGTGTAAACTCTAACTCATGGTCCTCTTCATTTTCAGAATCCGAGGAGTAATACCATACCTCATCATCATCTTTTTCATCCATGATCTGATTCATTTGTTCCTCAATAAGAAGCAATTCATCAACACTTAGATGCCCTTCTTGGATGTCTGTTGTTATGTGTTCTTGTGAATCCATTTGAAGATCTTGTAGCAGCAACAACCCTTCTTCATTTATGTCCATATAGTCCCTTTTTCCATTCACCATGAGGCAAACTTCAAAAGCTCCATCCATGGTGTGACTGTGTTGTGTGTGCAAGTGAAAAAAAAAATCGTAATTGTGTATTCGTTTCAGAAGAATTTTTTGTAATGCCCCACGTCCTTATTAGACCTTATTAATCCTTATTAGACTTTATATAAATTTATCTCAACTTATTAAGCCTTATTTTGTAAAAATGTCGTAACCAATGTTATTAGGATATGGATCCTACTTTGCATCGTATGGGTCGGTTGGATCGAATCGTTTAGATCGGATCGTGGGATCCTACAAATTAGGTAAAATAGAGATAATTATGCTATAATAGAGTGAAAAACTCATGTTAAAACTCTACACATTATTAATTAGGAGATTGAATAGAGTGATAGTAACACAATACTCTAATATTGAAGTAACATGCAACCAAAATCTATTAAGAGAAATATAATATGCGAAATTACCTTTATGATTTTATATGATAGAATCGGATCGTAGAGTCGTAGGAACATATTTTTTTTTGGAAGGAGTCGTAGGATCGTATTAAGATCCTATCATATGATTTTTTGAGGTTGGGTAGGATCGGAAGATCCTACAAAATTAAGATCCTACGTAGCATCGGGATTGATGAGTTCATTCTGGATCGTAGAATCGTAGGATCGTACGATCCGAATCGAGATTTTAACAACAATGGTCCAACCTTGTTTTTTCTTATTTATGCTGAACTGAACTTATTTAAACTTATTTTTTCTAATAAGGATTTAAAATAAAGTAAGACGATTACTCCCTCCGTCCCAGAGAGATTTGAACATGTTGGGACACGTATTTTAAGGTGATAAGTTGTAATGTGGTTATCAAATGTTATTTTATTTAAAAAGTAGATGTAATAGAAGTTGGTGGGATATTTTTTATTAGATGATAGAGAAAATTGGGTAACTTTTTATTGTAAAAGGTAGAGTGTGGGCCAAAAAAGCGTAAAAGAAATAATATATTAATAGTGGAACTATGTAAAAATGAAAGTGTTTAAACTAATTTAGGATAAACATAAAAAGAAAATGTGCATAGTATTATGAACGGAGGTAGTACTATTTTGTTCTCAATAGCTATTGAGAGCCAAACCCAAAAAAAAAACGTCTAATTGAATGTTAGGTGATCCACCATAGCAAGCAAGTCAAGGTTCCATGCGCGCAAATTCCAATACAACAACTCCACATTCCACAAGCATGAATTGATGCTGATGCTTCACAACGTGGTTAATGCTTTATGAGGGGATGACTTCTAAAGTCATATGATCTCTTTTTTTTTCCTTCCTTTTACGGGTTTTTTATCTTCATTTTTCATTGTTTAAAATTGTTTTTTTAGGTGTCATGCGGAAGACTTTATTCCAATGTCAGAAGTCACAGCTTTTCACACAGAAATCCTATATTCCATCAATTCTCAATAAATATTTCTGGAGAAAGAAAGATTGACATGCGAGATAATTTTATCTGAAAAAAGGGGGAATAGCATGCAAACTAACAAACCTACCACTAGAAGATACTCCTACATTAAAGAAGTAGGAGTAATTTCTTTTGAATAGTCTAGACTTTTCCCTAAACAGTACTAAACAAAAGTGAATTATTACAATACACAAAATTGAATGTACTTCAGATTACTAGATGAAATAATTATTTTCTGATCTCTTTAGTTTCTTTGTTATGTTGTTTTGTTTTTAGATGATTTTAAGCCATAGTAACAATTTTTTATTATTTTCTAGTCAATGAGAAATCTGACTTTCAATTTAATTATATCAATTCAATGATTAAAAGTGCGAAGACAATTGTTTTATGGAGCTATTGTTTGTTTATTACTTGTAATAATTTATTCTCGTTCATAATCCGAAAATATTAATCAAGTTGATCGGTTATTAGAGGCTGGTTTCATTTTCATTTTCTTATACAAAAAATGTTATATGGGGTTAAAATGTAGTATTATTATATTACTTTAATATTGCAAAGATTTTGTAAAACTGATTAGGATGATGATACAATATCACTCGAGATTTGGTTTGTAAAGCTGATCAAGTATGATCAGCCTCGAAAAATGCTTGGTTTGGGCAGATATTTTGTGCCCCGTTTTCGGCCTAGCCCGACTTAATTTTTTTTTTTGGGGAAGGGTTTTGGTAGACCTGATCAAACACCGGGCCGGGCCGCGCAAAAAAAAAGTGCCCATCTTGCGGGCCTGGCCCCAAATCCGGGCCAAAAATTTGTGCCCAAAGCCCGGTATTTCGGGCCGGGCCGAGCGGGCTTTTGCGGGCCAAACGGGCCGGGCTCAATTTTTAGGCTAAAAAGTGTTTTTTTGCTTGTCCAAAGCCCGCCCAAAAAAAAATTTTTTTGACCGGCCCGGGGGCCTAAAAATGCTGCCCAAACCCGCCCAAAAACCGGGCCGGGCTGGAGTTGATCAGGTATAGGTTTTGGGTAACTCGATTTTCTTTTAGTTCAAAATTTGGCACGGCTCGATCTTGGCCCGAAAAGCCCACTATTATTTGACCAAAAATTGAGGTTTTGCGCACAAAAATTGGACTGAAGTTTGACACGGTCCGACATGTAGATTGTTTTTAGGTGGGTTGACCCAAACCCTACTTACCATTTGATCACCTCTAATATCATAACAACTAACAATGTAATATATCTAGATACCATCTTGAAAATTTTTACTCCCTTATGTATTTTTCATTTTACGACTTTTCTTTTTATAAGAAAGATATACTATAGCATCCAATGCACTCTTTAAACTTTCGACAACATTAATTTTGTATAATCAAGTTTAGCTTGGCTCATTTGATGGCGCTTCCACCTTATGACCTCAAGGCAAGGGGTTTAAATACCACAAGGTTATTCATCTTAAAAAAAAATATTGAATATGAAAAGTCTATTCCAAAAATTCATATTAAAACAAACCCACCAAATTCTAGAAAAGCAAAATTAGATAACGTAGAAGAAAAAAAAAAAAGTTAGATACTTCATGGCCCATATGGGTCACGAGGCTTCGTCTTTATTATATTAGTTTTCTTCTTCTAATTTGGTGTTTTCTTCCATCATCCGAAAGGATGATATAGGCTGATCTTATACAGGAACCACGCCTAGTTTTTCTTTGGTGTAACAAAAAAAAATTGCCTCCTAAAAATAATGAAATTATATAAAAATAAAAATAGTCCGCAAACACGATCTCTCTCATTTCTTCCCCCTCATTTGCTTCTTCTTGTCTCTTTTTTTCCCCTGAAATTCTATTTCATTCCATTCTTCCTTCTCTCTCCTCTCTGTCTTTCAATTTCTCTTTCTCTCTCCTCCAACCTCAAAATAAAGGAAGCTGGTCAATGGAGGAGCAGCTTCCTCTCTTAATCTTCACTTAAATTTAAAATAATCCAAACCAAAAATCAACCCCAAAAAAAAAATTTAAAAATTTAAAAATTTGAATCTGGGGTTTTTCTGGGTTGTTTACATTAAAATCTGGGTACCATGGATCTGCGCATTCTAATGGTTTTATGTGTTTGCATTTGGCAAAGTTTTCAGCTTTCAATGGTTTCAGGAAATGCATTTTTTAATGTAGAACATAAATATAAAGGTGCGAAAAGAACGTTGAAGGAGCTTAGAGCACATGATGTTCACCGCCATGGAAGAATGCTTGCTGCCATTGATCTTCCTATTGGTGGTAATGGGCAACCTTCTGATGCTGGGTTTGTTCTTTTTTTCCCTCTCCTCTTTCATTATTTCAATTACCCTTTTTTTGTTTATTTTGATTTTGCTTAGAATGTATGTTTCTATTAGTTGTTTTAAGATTATTATGCTTAACGTTTTTTTTTTGAATTGAAATTGATTAGAATTGGTTAAGTGGGTGTAAATTATACATTGTTCTAGGCTTTATTGATTGATGGTGTTTAAATTTTGATTATGAATATGTCTTGTTATGAATATGTCATAGTTTTGTTGGTTGAATTAATGGAAATAGGAGAAATTAAAGTGATTTTGATGGTTTATGAAGGAAACCATTGAATAGCTAGTTGATAGAATGATAGGATTCTACTACATTTAGAAAATTAGCATATTTACTCTTATTCAATTAACTATGAAAGTGAAAAGGATATAAAGAAGCGAGGGGGAAAATATAGAAGTTCTTTTTAGACCTAATCTAGGCTTTAGCCTTGTGTGGTGGATAAGATATAGCCAAATAGAGTAATAGACTTACTTTTGAGGAAAAATAGCTCATTCTAAAGTGGAAAAATGATTTACTTTTGGGGATATTTTGATGATATTGATTATTCACTCCTAGCGAGTGATGAAGGTTTTCTATTCATTGTTACCCCTTCTCCGGTGTGGGGGGTTCTTGTGTACATAATAATTCCTCACAGGACTGATTTATAAGATAAAAGATGAAATGCGGTGTGTACGTTTGAGTTTGTTGTAAGGGAGCTACAGTTGAATCATAAACTGATTGAAAGATAGCAAGTGGTCTTCTGGTTAAATCGTAGATAATTTATGGCATAGTGTAATAGTGTATGGAGGCTCCTGGTCTATAATTTCCTTTGTCTCGAAAGTAAAATTATTATTTTCTAAAACATTTATTATGTGTTTGTAGGCTATACTTTACGAAAATTCAGATTGGAAAGCCTCCTAAGGAGTATCATGTACAGATTGATACAGGAAGTGATGTTTTGTGGATTAACTGTGAGGGATGTGACACTTGTCCCAAGAAAAGTGGGCTCGGAGTATGTTATGCATAATATCTTGACCCAATGATGACTTCATTCTTCTGTTTATCAGTTTCGGGAACTTATGCTACTTGTGATCTTGCAGATAAAACTGAATTTATATGATCCCAAAGGTTCATCTACGGCCAAATTAATCAACTGTGATGATTCGCAATGTACCATGATATACCAGGGAACTCTATCTGGTTGCCAATCAGATATGCCTTGTCAATATGAAGTTACTTATGGCGATGGGAGCACAACTTCTGGATACTTCGTTGAAGATGCTTTTCATTATGATCAAGTCTCTGGAGATTCGCAAGCAAATAGTGGGAACACCTCTGTAGTTTTTGGGTAATAGCCCACTCTGATAAATTTTCCTTATATCGTACGATAAATGAAATTTACAAGGAAAGTAAAGAAAGTAATGAATGAATTTAAGAAAAATAAAAAAGCTATAAACTTTCAGGATGTTCTTTTGGGGATGATCTGTCTTTCAGTTAGATTAAGCTCATTCTATTCTCCCTAGCATTCTCACAAAATATGTGCAGGATGTCTTGCATGCGCATTTTTTTTCTTAGGTTTGAGAAATAGTCTGGCATCCATAGTTTGGGGGCAATTTTCTGCTACAAGTGAAACATTTGATGCACAGCTTTGCATTTAACTTGTAACTGATGAGATGTTGTGCCTGCATGTTGGACCTTCTTATATTTGGCATTGCATCTTGCTTAAAGACTTGACGTTTTTGAGCTTTAGCTAAGTGTTTTTTTGTTTCTTTTCGTGTTGTTAAGCAAATCACAATTCTATGCTTTACGACCAGAATATTTTGAGATCAAGATTTATAAACATTAAGTTGCATAATTTTCAGAAGTTATTTATGTATGATTTCATTTGTATAGTCTTGCATGAATTCCTGTTTAATGGGTGTATCTTCAGAGTTCTCTTTTAGTAGGATATGATTATTTCTGAATTATGTCAATATAGTAGTGTATTTGTGTTTTTACATATGATGCTTTGAAGATTGAGTTAGAGGTCTGCATGCCTGGTGGGCTTTTGGTGTTCATCTTATGACTGTATATTATGTGAATGTATCAGATCAATTGAACCTTCTACAATTGATGAGTACACAGAGACATTGTAATTATTTGCTCCGAGCATCATAATCTGTGCTCTTTCTGACAATACACAGATGATGCTCTTCTAAGAAAATTGCTTGTCTCTATCAGGTGTGGGGCTAAACAATCTGGTCAGCTCAGTTCAAGTGATGAAGCCCTTGATGGCATAATTGGTTTTGGACAAGCAAACTCATCTGTTCTTTCACAGCTTGTTGCAGCTGGAAAGGCACAAAATATGTTTTCTCATTGCCTGGACAATCAAAAGGGAGGTGGAATATTTTCCATTGGGCAACTTGTTGAGCCAAAGCTGAATAGTACTGCATTAATACCGAACCAGTATGTGATGCTAATCTATTATTCTTAATGCTTGTCTCACTTTTTTCTTGAACCACTAGCACTGAATTGCATTGTTTCTTTGCTACAAATCTTGAACGTGTTGGCTAGTTGGCTTTGTTTTGTTTCTCTCAGCCTGTTGTGTCCTTGAGAACATATATTTGCTGACACTTTGAATCCAAACTGCCTACGAATGAAATCAAACATTCTCCAATGTTCTATTTTGTTTTGGAATGGTGATGTGGTTGAAGTGTGGACATATGACATATAGCAACATATTTGTTCAATATATTTACTAATTTTTTCCCCCGTCCTTTGTATCTCTCTTTCTTGGTGTAGGATGCAGGCCTTTTGATTTATTTTCCTGACTTATAAGCTTGAGGATTTGGTTTATTGAGAGGATGATCCCTGAGGCACTGTGATGCTTCTTTGAAGTTGTTTGAGGATGAAAACTAGAGTTATGAATTACTGGGAGGATATTGATGTAGCAGTAAGTTAAAGGCTTATGTTGGAGTATACACAAATTATTGAGGAAAGACGTGCTAGTAAAGTAGTTGGATTAATACGTCAAGGTGAAGCCGGCTGGCACAATATTCATCTTACAAGGTGAAGATGGGAAACATATAATAGTGGATTAGTGGGTAGAACACTAAATCAAATAGCTTTTCTTTTTGGTGAATGAGGAAAATAGATTAAAACTTAATAGAGTTAAGACTTAAAGAGTTACATGATCCGAAATATTCAAATAGCTTTATCAATAGCCCTTTTGCTTGATGATTATATTAGAAATACTTGATGATTATATTAGAAATATGGTGGAACTTAGAATTATAAATGCAGGCTGCCAACCAGTTTGCCTCATGTAAAATAAAATAACATGCTTAGCTGCCATGTGAATTGTAGTCCAGCAAGTTCTTGCTCTTGTACGTCCGCTCTTATTAGTACATCTAGAACCTTACAACTGGTTCTCATCTTCATATTTCACTGCCAGAACTCTGTTGATTGATAGATCTTGAACTTTTTTTATCAGAGACCTGAAGTTATATACTTCTCCATTCTAAATTAAGTGCACCATTTTGGGGGGGATAATTTTTTAGGTTCTCATATGATGAGGAATGACATAAAAATAGGGACCCATGTCATGGGGGGAGAGAGAAAACCCAATAATTGAACAAGGAAATGTTCATTTCTCTTGCAACTTCTGAAGTCGGGAAGTGTGGCACTTATTCTAAAAAGGAGGAAGCATCAGCTACTAATCTCATCCTCAAATTGTTCATTCTTGATATGGCAGATGGTGAGGTGCTATCATGTTTTGAAATTGGTTTTTTCATTTTTTGACTGGAAGAATGACTTATGAAGAGGATGCAATTGCAATGGGGAAAGAGAACTTTCTCTAGTAGCTATTGTTGTCTTGGCTAGGTGGTTTACGATGCTTTCAGGGTACACACTGCTACTTCTGGTCCTGGACTTGCTGCGGTGGTGTTTGAAAGAGTTCTGTTTCTAAAGAATCCTATTCTTCTGTTTCATTTGGTGAAGAATCTGTGTCCAATATGCTTTTCTTTTGCCACATCATTTTTTCAAAGCTGATGGTTTAGATCATTGAAATTGGTGAAGTGGCTAAAGCAAGCAGCTGTGATATGTTACATAGGATAGGTATGAGACACAAAGTAGAATTGAGGATTCATAGCGCTATGTATAGGAATTATGAAAAGCTTAAGTATTATCATTGAAATATGATGCCCAGTTAAATAGGCAAAGGAAAGTAACCTAGGATTTACACACTAGCCGTAACAAGCAAAACAACCTTGCTGATCTACATGATAAAGATAAGCTAATAAAAAGGAAATAAACTAACTGTATTGACTAAGGTATTGACTGTAGAGGAAACCTAGGAAAGTTCAACTACTTGAAAATACAGAGGAATATAACAACTTGAATAATTACAACATTTTAGATTTTCTAATGATTCCTTAGTACTATAGTGACTGAGGTCATGCTGCTGATTAATGATATTTCAGTAAATAGCTAACTGGTGGGTGGAGGCAGCTTTTCAAAGCAATTGTGATGTAGAGTGTGGTGCCCAAGGCTAGAGATCGTGGGAAAGATGATCAAGATGCTAAATAGAGACTTTTGGTGGGATGAGGGGATGAACTTGAATTATGAAATGTGAAAACCACTTCCTTTAGCTGATGAAAGTTTTTCAAGCTGTTGCTTGTATTAGTATATGAAGTTCCAAAACCATTATTAGTTACTGATTACTTCCATTCTTCGATTTGCTACGTTTTATGCCTTGCAAACAGTACCCTGGAACGTGATGCCTTCATTTTGGTACAACCTGATTCTGGGGAGATGCTTTTATCTCTTACTAGATTCAAATGCACGTAATGTGTGCTTCAAGTTATAAAAAGATATATAATAGTCATAGTATATTGACATCAAATGGTAAAATATTTTTTTAAAAAATAAAGGGCATTTACGGCCCGTTTGGTTAGTGGTTATAAATAGTGGTAATGGTAATGAAATTTAGTATAAATTTGTAAAGAAGTTCTCATGTCAATGACCATGGGAATGAAACTTTATCACAAAACATGAGTTTTCTGCTAGAAACCAGAATATTTATAGAGGAAAGCTTAAAGATATGAATGTATTAATGGAGGTAAACCGACTAATACAAACTGACTCACTTTCGAGAGGTGAGAATCTCTCCCATGACTCACTTTCGAGAGGTGAGAATCTCTCCCAAAGGCACACTAATACAATATAATTTTCATGATCTTTTCTCTCTCCCCACTATGCTCTATTTATAAAGCTTCTACCCTAACAAACTATCTCCTTAACTAACTTCTTCTTCAAGCTACTATCAAAATAAAGCTATTTACTAAAATTATTTACTAAAATGCCCCTCTCCCTTAATGCAATGAATCGATATAAGGGAGAGGGGCATTTTAGTAAATAGCTTTATTTTGATAGTAGCTTGAAGAAGAAGATAGTTAAGGAGATAGTTTGTTAGGGTAGAAGCTTTATAAATAGAGCATAGTGGGGAGAGAGAAAAGATCATGAAAATTATATTGTATTAGTGTGCCTTTGGGAGAGATTCTCACCTCTCGAAAGTGAGTCATGGGAGAGATTCTCACCTCTCGAAAGTGAGTCAGTTTGTATTAGTCGGTTTACCTCCATTAATACATTCATATCTTTAAGCTTTCCTCTATAAATATTCTGGTTTCTAGCATTTTCCTTTATAAATCTCCATTACCACCTTCCCAAGTGGTAATGGATGGTAATGAGATTTTAGGAAGAAAATGGATATCTTGGGATGAAGTAGCATTACCATAGGTAATGACATTGGATTTCTAATACAAATTTACACTATAATGCATTACCATCACCAATTATGACATCTTACCAAACGGGCCGTTAGGGTATTTCAAGTGGACACCAAACTCCTCAAGAGTTGCCTTATATAATAGAGATGTGCCAGTTAGAAAGTTGATCCTGTGAATATAATTGTTGGAGTATATTTTTTCAGCATTCAGACAGAAGGAAGAAGAGAGCGCATATGCCACATTATAAAGTTTAGAATTAATTTATTTATTTGTAGATTAAAATCCTGCTGCAAATGGTTCTGAGTTGAAATATCTTGTTTGTTTTTGAGCTGATTGGGCTAGCTCTGATCTGCTCTAGTTTAATTGTGTTTCTAGAGCGAATAGAGAGCAGCAAATTTTTAGTTGAAATTCTTTTCTTTTACAGTGTGTTGCTCGACTGCTTTATCAGCATGCTTATGGGTGTAGCCTATAGCTATTGGAGCACACATATGCGCATGATTACTCAAAATTCTTGCGATCTAATTATTAGTTTCTTCAGTTCGTCTCCCATGTGTAGTGTGATGTGTCGCACTTCAAATAATGTTGCAACATTATGAGTAACCCCATCAAGACATTATCAGTGACCTCTCTATAGTTTTATGAGTAACCCCATCAAGATATTACCAACAACCCCTCTAAAGCTTTATATCTTAGTAATGCTTGTCAATAAGCCCACTGCCCATATATGCATTCTAAGTTTCCCCATATGCTCTTATCAGTAATCTTGATGGTGCGACATGTCTCATATAAGAGTTACATGTTCAATTTGGTTTTTACCTAGGCTTCTGTGCTAGTAGAATCATTTTTTTGGGTTGCATGTTTAATTAGGTTTCATTAAGTCCTGATATGTATGTTGTAATCAGACTGCTACTACCCTCTTAGGGCACATTACAATATTGTCATGAAAAGTATAGAGGTGGCTGGTGAGGTTTTAGAACTTTCTACAGAGACCTCTGGGAGCGACAGAGGCGCAATTATTGACAGTGGTACAACTTTGGCATATCTTCCAGATGACGTTTATGACAAGATCGTTGACACGGTATGTGCTCTGTCTTGATATTATTTATCCTCTAGGAACTTGGATTTGATTTGTGAAAGCTGAATATGTTCCTATTTCTGTACCTCATTGTACTCTATTTGAATAAGCAGATTCTCTCCAAGCAGCCTAATTTACAGTTACATACTGTTGAGGATCAATTCAAATGCTTTGAATTCGCTGGAAAGTAAGTCTCGTTATCACTAAACTTGGACGCACTACAAGTTTCTTTGGTTTGACTCTAGGGAAACTAATTGTTTAATCTGTGTTCCAGAATCGATGATACATTCCCACCTGTTACCTTCCATTTTGCAAATTCTCTCAACTTGAAAGTACATCCTCATGAATATTTATTTGCGCTTAATGATGGCGTAAGTACTATGGACCTTGGAACCTTTTCTCCTGCACCTTTCTTATCTCCAAAATAAATTTCTAGATGGTTTATAGTGCAACAAAATTCATTTATCCAAATTCCAAGTATGAACTGAAATATGGTTGATAACTAGGTTTATTAGTTGCATTTCATTATTGTATTTACTTGTTAATTTGGTTTTCCAGGATGATAAATGGTGCGTTGGTTGGATGAACAGCGGCTTACAGTCTCGAGATGGAAAAGATGTTACTATCTTGGGAGGTATAAAGACATTATTATTAGCAATTAAAAGCGGCATGTTTCCATTTCAATATCAAGTTGTTTGCTTTAAAAGAGGGTGTGTTTCTTACAACTTGTTTGATTAATCCAACTTTGGTTGCAGATATTGTACTGACCGGCAAAGTGGTGTTTTATGACCTTGAGAAACAAACTATTGGATGGACCGAATACAATTGTGAGTATCAGAGACAGTTTCTTTCTGCACAATTTCTTGTAGTAGACAGTTTGATCTAATAAGACCTCTATTAGTTTCAACAAAAAAAGTATAAGCTACAAAAAATTGAAAGAAGTTAGTCTATGACAAAGTTAGGCTCTGTTCTTTTGAACTTATTTTGACTGAAATTAAATTAAATTAAATTAAATTAAATTAACTGAACTAAACTGAAATTAAATTAACTGAACTGAAATTAAATTAACTGAACTGAAATTAAATTAAATTAACTGAAATTAAATTAACTTAACTGAAATTAACTGAAATGGGAGAAACTGAACTGAATTGTATATTTAATTTTTTAAAATAATAATTATCGATAATAATCAATAAGTATTAACATAATATTATCAATACTTATTATAATAATTATTATTATAATAATAATAATAATAATTATTATTATTATTATTTATATATTATTTATATATTATTATTATTTTTATTATTATTATTATTATTATATTATTATTATTATTATTATTATTGTTATTATTATTATTATTATTATCATTATTATTATTATTGTTATTATTTCTTATTATTATATTTATTATTGTTATTATTTATTATTATTATTATTATTAATATTATTATTATTGTTATTACTTATTATTATTATTGTTATTATTATTTATTATTATTATTATTATTATTATTATTATTATTATTATTGTTTTTATTTATTATTATTATTATTATTATTGTTATTATTTATTATTATTATTATTTATTATTTAATTTAAGTTCAGTTAAGTTCAACATTATATTAATAATAATAATAATAAAAACAATAATAATAATAATAATAATAATAATAATAATAATAATAATAATAATAGTAATAATAGTAATAATAATAAAAACAATAATAATAAATAATAATAATAAATAAATTATAAATTAGAAATAATAATAAATAATAAATAATAAAGAATAATAAATAATTTAATATTAATAATAATAAATAATAAATAATAAATAACAAATAGTGAATAAATAATGATAATAATAATAGTAAATATAATAATAATTATAATAATACTAAATATATAAATAATAATAATAAAAATAAATAATAAATAATTATAAATAAACAATAAATAATAAATAATAATAAATAAGTAATAAATAATAATAACAATAATGATAATAAAAATATTTAATAATAATAATAATAAAAATAAATAAAAATAATTCATAATAAATAATAATAATAATAATAAATAAATAATAAATGATAATAATAAATAATAAATAACAAATAATAAATAATAAAATAGGAATAATAATGATAATAATAAATAATAATGATAATAATAAATAAATAAATAAATAATAATATAATAAATAAATAAAAAAATAATAATATAATAATAATAATATAATAATAACAATAAATAATATTAATAATAAAAATAATCATAATAAATAATAATAATAATTATTATTATCATAAATAATAATAATAATAATAATAATTATTATTATTATTATTATAATAATTATAATAATAATAATAATCATAATCATAATCATAATAAATAAAAAATAATAATTAAAATATTACATAAGATGAACTAAACTGAAATTAACTGAAATTAACTGAATTAAACCGAAATTAAATTAACCGAACCGAAATTAAATTAACCGAACGAAATTAAATTAATCGAACCGAAATTAAATTAATCGAACGAAATTAAATTAACCGAACCGAAATTAACTGAAATTAAATTAAGCGAACCGAAATTAATCGAAAATAAGTTCAAAAGAACAGGGCCTTACTCTTTAGAAGTTAAGCAATATATATATAAAGTGATCTAATTGAGTCAGACGCGTCTAATAGGAGAGCACTTGAGTTACACAATAGATTGTTTTGGACACAATTTTACCTGAACTTGAAGGTCACCTATGTTTTTGACAAACTGTTATCGCGCTAATTTTCAGGTTCGTCAAGCATCAAAGTAAAGGACGCAGAGTCAGGATCTGTGTATACTGTAGGCGCCCATAATATTTCATCAGCTAATTCTTTAATTTCTGGGAGGGGTTTATTATTTTTGTTTGTGCTAATAAACCTGTTTTTCACAATTCATCATTAAATTTTTTATAGTTATTTTCTCTATTTTCTTTATACAGAAAAAAAAGGAGTATTTGTCCATTAATTTTGTTTTAACTTCATTAATCTTACATGTATAAATTATAGCTCAATTCTCCTAATGCCTTCTATTTTTCGTGCTTTCATGACGGCGAAGCATACCTATCAACACAGTGGACAAACAAGAAGCTCCAGTTACCTTCACAATCTGTGGCTTTGGGCTTACTTTTCTGTATTAGCAGCACTTACAGCATTTTCTTAATCCTTTTTTTTCTATAATATTACATAAAAAAGTAAATAACAATTGATTTTTGAAAATAAAAATACATATTTTTTTTACTGAAAAAAAAAGAAACATAAAGAGCAATCTGAGCAAGTGGGTTTTACAAAGTTGTCTTCAAGAATTGTACGACAAAGTAAACAATTGCAAGGAATAATGCAATCTGGTATAAGTCTCTTTGGTAGGCGTCATCTCTTTGGAAGAACTGTTACATAAAAATAAACATCATGTTTTAGATTTAGTATTAGGAAAAGAAACAACAGTAAGTCATGTTACATATTTTTAGCATTTGTTGCATGGCGTAATTTTTCTTTACCGTTGATGGTTGGTTTATGATTTACTAATGTCTAATGCCTAACTGTTACTTCCTCCGTTTTCTTTTGTTGTTCCTATTTGGTCATAGTCGTAAGAACTTTCGGGAACGAAGGGAGTCGAAGGTAGTAAGACTGATAACATTAAGTAAAACAAATAGTTGTTAGATGAATAGCTTACTCAAAGGAAGCGAAGTTACCTTAGTGGGATCACCAGAAGGGTCAGGGTAAACCTCAACGTTTTCCTTTGGGGTGGAAATCTTGTTACCGAGGTTCTTGATGGAATCCACCACATCCTTACCAGCTTCTTTTGTAGCAAAGAGGCGGCGCGATGCCCAGAAGTATGCTTGTGCTATCGGAGATGATGTAGATAAATCCCAGGATTCCTCGTGCTCGATTACTTGGCCACTAATCTGGTTTAAGGTGAACTTAGAGTTCACCTTAATGAACAAATCTCCTCCTATGCTAGCTAAGATTGATTTTGGCTTTCCTTTGATAGTCCACTTGATGTTTAGGACACTTGTTGATAACATCACCATTTCTTGCACTGCCTATAGTAATTTAAGATCAACTAGCAATATTATTAGCATAGTATAAGATTTTAAGCTTAATACGAAAGGGTAAATTAGTATGATTTTACCACTTTGGTGTTCTCAAGTGCATCAGTTACCCATAGTGGCCTTTTGTATTTCTCTCGTCCAGTAAAGCTTCTAACTGGATCCTGCAATTTGCATCAGGAATTTAAGATAAGCGTATTAGCTTGCCTAATACGTAAAGCCTAATCAATGATAGGTAAGAGCCAATATAGGACTCATCAGCTGGCGACTCTTAGCCGATTGGTGGTGTGTGGGTGCGTACGCCTTCTGGGAGAGGGTGTGTTCTTATAGAGCCACCAAGGCAAAAAGGTCCTGATCTCAAGTTTAAGTAGCTCTACCTAGACACTTCACCAAGTCGACTAGCATATAATTCACTGGCGTAAGCCTAAAAATTTCTTTCTGGGCCCCCTACCGGGAACCCCTTTGGTAAGAAGAATTTTCTCTGGACTGCCCTCGCACAGGGCCACTCACCCAGAGGCCACATAAGCCTAACAGTTGACGGGTGATCCGTGATTATTAGCAGGTAGAGGAGGGGCAAGGGTGTACCGCGTACGCCTTTTTATAGGGGAGATTCTGTTAGAGAGCCACAAAGCTACAGGTTATCACGACACCCCTATTAACCACAATGCTCTAATTTGATTTTTCTTTTCATAAAACTCCTATATAGAAAAACAAAGTATATATATTCGAGATTAAAGAAGCGAGTGTTATTCTTAGTTGAAAATTACGTTGCTAATATAACCCTCATATAACTAAGTGAACCAAATACTAGAATAAATTTAAAAACCATAGTTTAGTACTAGAAAAACTAACCTTGTATTTAACAGAAGTAGCAAAGGTACCAAGTGCACGATTACCTTCCCTTAGTTGTAAAATATCGCGGACAAGTTGTCTAGCAGTGGATTCAACTAATGGGCTACTAATGCACTCAAATTCATTGCAAAGTTCTCCAAAATCCATCCCATCCATTAATTTATCCACCTCTGATCTTCCAATCGTTGGATCAAGGGACGCCTCTGTCTTGTTTGAATCATTTGTAACTGCCATGATCAACTAAAATTCAATTTCAAGCCAATAATGAACTTAATTGATCTAAGTAATATGTGTTGGTTGGCATACTAATGTATGTCACGATATTATATTCTATTACATCTATATACATATGTTTATCTCTAGGAGAAGAACGATAGATCTTATCAATTAAACTAGTTGGTAGTATAATCTAAATTTTAGTTATAAATAAATTGTGCGCGTCACCAACTTACCATGTAATAGTGGAAAAGTGCGGTGAGTGGTCTTGATATGTTGCACCGAGAGAAAAAATTTCTGGCATCGATAGCGGCCAGGGATGGTAAGAAAAAGTGTATTGGCAGCCAAGATGGTGGCTTTGGTTGAATTTGTGGTGGTGGTGGTTGTTAAGGTGCTCATTTCTCCTCTCCATTCTGCAAAAATTATTGGATGGGGTGTTTTTTTGTTTGCTTAACTTCTTTTTTTTTTTTTGGTATGTGATTTTTGTGACTATTGATTTTTGGCTCTCTCCTTTGGATAAGGTGGGGGGTGTGTGTTGTGTTTCTTTGCATTCTAAGTGGTGGAAATACCTTAGCTATATGCCAGGTCATAAACTAATTTTTGTGGTATAAGTTGTTCCAGCTTTCTCATTTTGCAGTCCATGACAAATCATGGTTTTTGGAGGGCAAACAGTCACAACTCACAATCAAAGGCCTTACCTATTTATTAATTTGTAGGTGTGGTCATCTACTGATTTTGGTGTTCATGTGGAGAAGTAACAACTTCTAAGTTAGCTTTAGACTTTTGTACACCCGAAAGAAAAACTTAATTAGCATTATATAGAAGTATATACATTTTCCAAAATATGGCTATTAAGTTGTAATGGATATTTATCTCAAGTTGATCAGAATCCAGTATAAACTATAAAGCCACCTTCAAGAATAGTATGCCTATTAACTCTTCCCTTGTCTAATATGTTTGTGCTCAATTTACTAGCCAATTTTACGAGTTTTAAATGGGACGAGTGACAAATTCATCATTGGACCTGCATACACAGGTCCACACCGGAGAAGAGAGTGATCACGCACAAGTCCAGATGAGGTTACATCCTAAAACCAATTGGCAACAGGAGGAGTAGCCCATTAAACTTATATTTTAGTCACTCTCTCTCTTTTTCTTCAATGTGGGACAAGCTCACATGTGGGTTAACAGTCTTAACACCTTAACAACGAGTCCAACTTTTTATAAAGTGACTATCTGGGAGGGCGAGTTCATAATTATCACTACGTACGAATAACAAAATTAGTATATCATTTATCTAGAAATATTAGAAATCCTTTTTACCAAAAACAAAGTAGCGATCTATAAGTATGTATAATTTTTCGTAAGACATATTAATATTTTTTAAAAAGTTAGTTGATCATATGAACCTTAAGTTTAAGATAAACCCCCCCCCAAAACACTTTCTCATGACCTTTATTTTCGGATTCTCATCCCCCTCCCCCTATATTTTCCTATTTTCTGTATTGTCCTAGTATCTTATTCTTTTCATCCATTTTTCCCCCCTCCTAAATATGATTATGATGAACTCATAGTCGTGAATTTCAAATGAAAGTCAAATGATATTAATAATTTAAACTCATTCTATCTTTATTGCTTTACCAATTTTTCATTTCGGATTGTCATCAGTTACTTTACTCATTTTCTTACCAAAATGAGACCACATATTATAATAAGATTATTATATTTTTTTCTGAGCACATTTGGGGGAAAACTCCTTTTCTAAATAAAACAATGAAGATAAAACAATTCTTTTTTCCTTATTTGTGGCCCACTAAAAAAAAAAAGGAATGCAGCGTGATAGACACTACTAATCTCTATTATATAAGTGAAGGGGGGGATGAAAATGTTGTCCCCTTACAAAATATCGGATATACCCTTAATGAATTTAAGTTGCCATATATATAAAATAACATTTTCTTTTTCCTACTTGCCATATGTATTGAACAAGTTAACAATGGAATTAAATTTGAAATTTCAATTAAATACCAAATTAAGGAGAATGATTTCCTCTCTTACATATGTGTGAAAAACTCAGATCAAAAATTAAATTGACAATATAAATTAGAAGAAAAAATAAAAACATAAATTTCATATTAATAATTATACTTATAATATTATAAAACCTAAATGTTGATTATTATTTAGTAATCTCTATTGATAGAGATTCAACGATTGAACCAGTGAACATGATACACAAATTCTTCCACTTTATTTCAAAGACAAGCTTTCTTTCGTTTTATATTTCCTTCTCTCGATACTATATTTGAATAATGATGAACAAATAACTAAGAAAACCAACGAAATATTTATTTAAGAAAAACATATTAGAATATTAAAAATAACTATAAATGTTTGTTCGAATCAAAAAAAATTGTAACACCGATGAATAACTATTCGAAAAAAAAAAAGAACGTTAATATGACACGCACGCATAGCGTGCAAAAAATGCTAGTTGGAAAATAAAAAAAGAAGAGCGAAAAGAAAAGGAAACTAACTAGGATTAAAAGGAAAAAAACATAAATATAGAAAGAAAAGATAAATAAGAAAAATTAGACAATTAATAACACATGTCGAACAATGACATCCATCATGAAGAGTGATTTTTATTTTATTTTTTTTATAAAAGGAAGAAGAAACATAAAGTTTATTTTTTGATGAAAAAGTACTACATAATATGGTGAATGAAAAGAGACCCATAAATAATGCATGCAAAGAGACGCATATATCAATTAATAAAATTTATTTATTATAGATGTCCTATGACTTTTAATTAGTAAAATTTATCTTTTTTTTTAGAAAAAGAGTTACCCATACACATATCTTTTAAATAACTAATTTTCTTTTTTGGTGTAATATTAAAATACTCATATGATAAAAGCGATATGTTTAAATGAGGTTTGATAAATCTCTAACGGGTAGATGTATCTAACACAATTTTTCGTGTAACAAATATTGTTTGTGTATATAACAAATATTATTAGTGTTTTGTTTAACAAATAAAGGGAAAACAACACAAGTAATATTTGTATATATACAAATAATATTTGTTACACGAAAAATTATATCTAACACATCTACTCGTTAGATGTTATCATACCTCGTGTTTAAATACACATTTAGCAAGAAGGTCCACCGTCCATGAGTAAAACATCATGCATGCTATAAGGTTGTTGGTACTATAAGGAGTATAAGGCCTACAACCTTATAGTACGTCTTAGTGTTATGTGGGCCAGACCATAGGGCTCAGAGTTTTGGGGTGTCCATGACATGATGGACTGATTAGCTGTGGATGCAGACTTTGTCGTTTTCCAGTTTATATGTACTTCTGCCACTCTGTCTAACAGATAGTAGCACATTAGCAATAGACAATAGACAATAGACAATAGACGTCATATCATTTCCACGTTTTTAGTAAGTCATCTGCATAATGATATACACTATACAGTCACACAACACTTTGAAATGATCCTAATTGAGAACATCATATTATATCTAATACAGAAATTGCTTTATTTAATACTCATCTCCTAAATGAAGTTGCCAAATATTGAAAAATGTAAGGAGAAAAATCCTCTCTACGACATAAGTAGCCTTTCATAGCCACATGGGATATCTAGTGATAGTAATAGTAGTCATGTGGACATTTACTACAAGTTTGAATTTGCCCTAAATGAAATATTTTAGAGAGGTTATAACTCAAGCATGTGTGACAATGTCTAAATATATATACTACCTCCGTTTCTTTTTAATGGTTACACTTTGACATTTTACACTATTCACAAATTTTACTTTGACCACCATTTGTGATTTATACGTGAATAAAAATATAGTCATGTGAGATCTTGTTAGATTCGTCTTAACATGTATGTTATTAAAATGTACTTTTTATATTTTTTACAAATACAAAACTAAAGATATGTGTCCTCAAAGTTTTGCATTGACATGCGTGAAGAGTGTAAGTGTAACAATTAAAAAGAAACGGAGGGAGTAATATTTTGATAAAAATAGGAGAAAAGTATCACTAAGATGCAGCAAGGGCCGTAAATTTTGCATGCAAAATCTTTCTAGATAACTCCAACAACAACTACTACAAAAATTGATAAGAACAGTCCCAACTATGGGCGTTCCGCCATTTTCAGTCTCAACTAAGGATTATTTATGAGCGGTCCCAACTATACATCATTTTTGCCGAAATTGGTCCCAGCAGGTCAATGACCTGCTACAACAGGTAAATTGCATCACATCACCCAACACATCACCCACCACCCAGCACCTGCGTCGATGAACCTCCACCCCAAACCAAACCTGCGTCATTCCGACAACCCACCCCCGAGGCCACCAGGTGTGGCGCTGCAGCCTCCACCTCCGATGACCACCTCCTCTATTTCTTTTTCTCAGTTGTTGAACGTTCGAAATAGAAATTGATAGACAGAGAAAACCGCCATGAAATTGATAATCTTCAGCATGGAACTTGCAATAAACTCACCACAAGCACTGAAAACCGCCAATGAAACCACAACAAACTTGTTCAAGGTCAAATGAAGCAGCGAATTAGGGATTGAGCAAAGAAATTCGACAAACTCCGGTGATGTTATTTTTAAGCGGTCTCAACTATGCATCATTTTTGCTGAAATTAGTCCCAGGTGACTGATTACCTGTTCCTAATTCGCTGATAATTAGCTTGTGGTTTCCTAATTTCAGCAAAAGCTTTCATTTTAATTTATAAGGTATGCAACTTGTATGAGTCAAAATTTTATCTCTACTGACTGTCCATATAGATCATCTGCATCTTTTTTTTGTTTATCAGATGCTATATGCTCTTACAAACTTAATTTCCCCCCAAATGTTATCTCTGACACCTTCATCCAAATCATCTTCGACCTTACTCAACTTCTTCAAAACAACAATATTAATATGACGAATCTAGGAAATCCTAGCGCCATCCTAGAGTCGGTAACTCAATTAAAGGCAACTACCTCTAGCACTTGGGATAGTAGGAGCACAAGTTGTAGCAGGTATACCAAAATTGGTTGATTAAGACATGAATTAAACTCATATATAAGCCAATAACATAGGCAAATTGCTGACCAAAGATGTCTTGGCCTAGTAGTTAAGATTGAGGTGCTGTGAACGATAAGTCACATGTTCGAACCCCCCTCCCCTTCTTTGTACTTTGTACTGCCTTTGTGGCTCATATGGATAAAAAAAAAACATAGGCAAATTGCTGATAATTTAGGCCGAGGGATACAACATTAGGACATTATATAGTAGTTATGGGATAGGCTCGAGGCTCCACCAAAAACTAGGTGATCGAGAAAACGTAAAACTTTTTAAAGTGGTCCTAGGGAATGGTTAATGTCTCTAAACTTCATTACTTAAAAAGGATTAATTACCATGGGGCTCTTACGTAGAAGGGGACATATTGTTCGTAGACAAGAAGGTACAACAGCATTATGTTTTGGATTCTAGCATTACTAGAAAATGTACACGCATGCATGTATGGGTAAGGACTAAGGATTCGCAAAACTAATTAATAAACATCCGAAATCAAACCCAAAATTAAGAGATCCAAACCGATTCCTATAGGTTCGAATACTCGGTCCAAAAGTTTGAGTATGGATTACGACAACATATATTGCTTTGAAAATTTTGAATATTTGGTTACCTATCCAATAGTCGTTTTATTTCTTTTTGTGTTGTAAAAATCCTTTCTCTAAACCAACATTCGGTTTTTTTTAATTTTAACTTTTTAATTTTGAACAAATAGCAGTTTTTGTAATTGGAATTAAATTTTGATTATGTAGTAATGTTGGTAATTAATATTATTTTATGATGTTATACTCAAATTTTAGCTAGATTCCTAATTTTTTTATTATTATTGGAGGTCTAATGATACTCCAAAGCGCACACCCAAAAATGTAGAAAATTGAATTTTTGGCGACCCGAACCGTATATAAATGCTATCCATACTCCCATTCAATATCAACATCAAATTGGGTACATGGCACAGCCCCTACATGCATGCTTGCATTGTATCCAATTTGTGTTGTACATGTATCCCATCTAATCTTAGCTATATTACGTGCATGCTTTGTTTTATTTGTATCTTTCAGCTTTCCCACGCAAATTGACGTTGGAAGGTTAGCGGATAAGTTCGACGAAACAGTTCGTCAAAATAGCCTGAATTGATTTCTACTAGTCAGACCTACGGAGTCAGAATGCTTATTAAAATACCTTTCTGGAAGTGAAACGGGCCAACGAGTCAAACTCACGGCTATGCCGTGATCGATAGGCTTTTTAAGCTATCCGAGTTCGTTTAGGGCCCGAAAACAACATTTTAATTATTTCTGGATTTTATTATTTCCTTATTTTCGTATTAGGGTTTTGTTTTAAGTATTTAAACATAATTAGGTCATTATTTGGAGGCAGTTTTTAATCTTTAATAATATTTCAGAGTTCATACTCTTTTCTGGTGGATTCCGGAGTTTCTACAGATTTATCGCTTGTAAATATGTTTGTTCTTGTTAAAGATTAGCGCTTGCTTTTCTTTGAACTTTCCGACTGCGTCACACATTGTCCTTTTTACTAATGCAAGATCACTTATGGGACGTTCGGTATTACTGTGGTTCTGTTTTTTGGTTTTTTTTTTTTCAAATTCATATGATATATGTACTATAATGAATAAAAAATTAGTCAAATTTATTGGGAACATGATGATTTTAAAAACTGACAACTAAAAAGTGAAAACCACTTTTTCTGGTTTCCTGTTTTTGGTTTTTAGTTTTCAAAAAAACTGAAAACTAAAAACAAAAAACGATAACGAACGGGCCCTTAGAGATTTAGGCAAACTTCTTCTAATTTGTTGGGTGGTTGTCTGGTTGATTTGATCAACTCTAAAGTTCACCTACTGAGTACTAGTAGATTAAGTAAACCACATTTTTACATATTGGTAACATGGGAAAAGGACATGAACATCCTTATGCGGTAATTGCAATAATTGGGGGCCTAAAGATTGTGGGACTTATATAAATATATATTAAAAAGTAAGGCAGTTGTCGATTTTTGGTTGATATTAAAACTTAAAAGTAAAAATTAAAACAAAAACGATAATAAAACGGCCCTTAATACTCGTTATTTTCTTTTCTGTCTACAATTTTTTAGGGAAAAAAAGATACATATGTCATATATAAACCAAAGAAGAAGTTTCCAATAATTTGTTGTTGCTTTCCAAAATAATGTGATTAAGTTTGATTAATTTTAAGTTTATTTCACAATTTATTATGATTTTTTTTTGGAAATGTTACTGATATTGAAAGCATAGATTATTGATTGTTTCTCTTAAATAAATAATTAAAGGTATTATTTACAAAGTTTCAAAAAAAATTAAATATTTACGTGTGATAAAATAATAATCTAAACTTAAAAAAAAATCAGAACAATAGAAAAAGGGCCACCCTTTAATTGGTGGAAAAATGATTCATACTACTTTCAAGAACTCATGCATTGACCATCCATAAAAAGGACAAAAAGGTGGTCCATAGATAAGTATTTCTCCTCAGTACTACGCTGTAGCTGGAGAAAAAGTTAGTAGAAGAAAAGGAGAAATCCAAGATAAAGAAAATGAAAAGAAAAAACAACAAAAATGGGTAGCTATCAACAAGGCGTATGTTAAGGGCTTGTTTTATTCGGCATAAAACAATTGAACTAAACTGAACTGAATTAAACTGAATTGAATTGATTGCAACTGAACTGAACTAAACTAAACTGAATTAAAATTATAACTCATAGTAATGATAATAATTTAGGAATCGAACCGAACTGAACTAAACTAAACTGAACTGATTGCGACTGAACTAAACTGAAGTGAACTGAACTAAACTGAAAATAAGCTGGGGAGAATATACCCTTACTGAATTTTGTTTTCACCACAAATATATCCTATAATATGATAGATGAAAATTGAAAATTATACAGTTAAATTTGTCTTGAAAAATATACGCTATGATAATATTATTTTCTTATAATATTTATCAACATGATCTAAAGAGTAATTAACTATCAAAATTCGACCTCAAATTATCGTTTGTATCTTATATTTTAAAATGGAGGAAGTATGTGTCATTTAATCATTGTAATTGGCTCCTCAATTGTTTTATATATTCTGATAACTGGACCACACAGATTTTATCATTTTATTGCATCACCAAAAGTGCTGCGCCTAATTACTCTGAAGCTCCGAATATTGATTGATATCATAGAGCTTCTTCAATGCCATTATTGTCATCTCATGCCAATAATACTTTACCTAAGGTTAGCTTATTAATTAGGCACATGGAGGGATTAACTAAATTCAGCACTAACAAAGGTTAATTTATTATTATTATTATTATTATTATTATTATTATTATTATTATTATTATTATTATTATTATTATTATTATTATTATTGAATTTAGTGTTAGAGGTAAAAAGCCAAGATAATACAAAAAGGTGTATGTTTATAAGAGAACTCTTCAAAGAGATACAACAAAGAGTAACTCAAAGACAAACACCATGTACAAGAAAGCGAAATCAACCATAAAACATAATCTTACAACTGCAACTATTGGACACTATTTGCTTGCCAAATGATCAGCAACAGAATTTGAGTTCCTTCTACGGTATAAGATTGAAAGATTTGGCCATGTCCTCGTGATAGCTCTAATGAAGTTAAGTACAAAGACAAAGTTCCATGAGACTCTATTCTTGATATTACTCTATTAAATACCGAATTGATAGAGTAGGCCACCACCAAACAATAACAAAAAAATCCAATCCATCATCAATGACATTTCAATTGCTCTGAAGATAGTAAAAACTTCAGCCTTGTTAATTTCCTTGAACGGTTAATTTGTTATTATCTCTATTAAATTGTTACCAAATCTTCTAACAATGTAATGTCATGTAACATAGATATAAACCCAATTATTAACTTAAAGGGTGGTGATATGATTTTGTGAGTGGAGAGTTCAATCACATACACACTTTAATTCTTTAGAAGAGAGTCTCACCATACTAGCTAGTTCGTAACGTAACTAGCGCATACTATATTTATTTGTATGGTAGTCATCTTCTCTCCTTTTTGAATGGGGTACAAACTCACATGCATATTCCCTCGTAAATCTTAATAGAAAATAAATGATGTAATCCTACAACTATGAAGAAGCTTTAAATTATATACATTCTGATCTAAAGTTATGTTTTATCAGTCTATCTCGTTGTTGTACATCGAATATGTACGAATAAGTTGTTTATCCGTCTAGGTCGATTGTTGGAGTTCGTGTTTACCGCGCAGGGCGATTTCTACTTTAGGGAATTAAATGAATTATATATATATATATATATATATATATATATATATATATATATATATATATATATATATATATATATATATATATATGTCATGACGACTTGGCGTTTCCGCGATCCCATACAACATTTTTTTTCAACACAAGCTACATCTGAAACTAAAGAAAATTAAACAAAACAACTGAAACAAAGGATTTAATCAAGAATAATATCTATAACTATTTGCCAAAACATGAGCTTGCCGAACTTGTTAATCTAACCATTTCCATCTATATCCTGTTATAACAATAGAGAAGGAAAATCATATCGCGCGCGCACACACACACTCTTACAAAGGTTTCAAAAATGAAATGTGGCCAAAAACATATTACTATCTATTACCATTTGAGAATATGGTATTGGGTGATAAGAAATTTAATTATAAAGGAAAACCCATATATTATAACGAAATATCATTACAATCTTTATTGATATGAGAACTTCTTTACAAATTTACAGTAAATTACTTTACCGATATTACTTTTTATGACATCTCTAATAATTGAACCAGTCGTAAAAGAAAGTATTATTCTTACTTAACAACAATAATATATAAAAGTTTTTAACTATGAGACTATTTAATTGGATAAAAAACATTTTAAATCAAAGCATATATAAAAGTGTTTCGAGAGAGTTTTTTTTTTTTTAATAAGGTAAGAATAAATCCTCTGGGCTTCCCTCGCACATGGTCCCCATGCAACAGTCCATTATAAGTCAAACATCTTCCAACCCCCCTAAATCCCAAGCAAATTTTTGAAGTAGGAATCGAACCCTAGACTTTGGTAGGAAAAATAGGAAAGCTCACAACTTGATAGATAAGCATTGAGGAATGATAGATCTCATCATGATTATTGACCGTTGGATTGGACATAAAGATAGATCTAATCATGTATACAAAGACAAATCAAGGGTCAAGAAATGTGTGCTTTGCATGCACTTTTCCTCATTCTTTAGGTTTTTCATAGAATATCCCTCCTTTTAAATGGGCAGTTTTTATTTTCTGAAAAGAAAAAGACATAAAGAAAATTTTATTCTTGCCAACTTTAATCCAAAACTTCACACCCTTTCTGTTTTTGTCAGTATTTGTGCAAGGTTATTAAGTAGTAAAATCCTAATTAACTAGCTTCTTCTCCCTTTTTTTATAACTCCTCGTTTTCGTCGAACTTATATTTCTCTCTCTAAGTTCCTCTCTCTTCTTTTAGAAGCCATGAAAATGCTGCAATTCTTTTATCATATAGTTGTGTTAATGATATTAACGTCTAATTATGGTAATATTATTATGATTAGTGAAGCTGCTCCTGCAAATTCTCTCATCACAAAGATTCCTGGATTTACTGCCTCTTTCCCTTCTAAGCATTATTCTGGGTATGTCTCTTACTTTCATTTTTATGTTCACTTCCTCCGTTATATTTCTATTGCAACAATAGGGTTTTTACGTTATTCAGTCGCCACCCTTTTACCATCGATTGTGATTTTAATTCTTGGGATTTTTTTTCTTGAAATATTATATTGAGCTTCATTATCTTTTAATTTTATAATCAAATCGATTTTACCTGTTTTAAAAGGAAAATCTTGATAATGAACTTCTAGTATATAGTATGCGTACGTTACAAATACCAATTTTTTGAGTATTTAGATGCTTTAAATGCATGAAAAGTGTTATTTTTTTTATTTGTTATTATTAACTTTTTAATCCAACAAATGGGTTAATGATAATATTTTAATAATTAGTGTCTTTTGATTTTCGGTTGAAATAACTACCGTGAATTTTCAGTAACTACCTACTCATTTTTTTTCTATTTAATTGCTAAAAATACATGCTTTTTAAAATTTTGATAAGTAATTACATGCTATCAGATGACAAGTCTGCATCAAATACTTGTCCATAGAATTCCATAATAATTAATTAGTAATAGAAGTTAAGTTACCAACTTATCACATGCTTGTCATGTCTAAGAGTTTTATTTGCTTTAACGGCGGAGTAAAATTAAATATTTATATGCATTTACTATGAAGATTAATTATATAGTATATAGTTTTCATATGAAACAACTACATAGTAATTTTATCTTACAAAAAACTTTTCTGTCATGTCTAAGTACGATTATGAGTAAAATTTCCTTTCGTTGTTTTAGTCATTTGAATTTGTTTCTTATATTTGTTAATGTAGAATTTTGATCCCTCATATAGTTAATAATTTTAGTAAAAGATATGGTCAAATTGAGCTATCATATATTGCAATAATTAACATGCAATATTTTATTTTGGGAAAGGAGTCAAATATCTAAATGCAATGTTCAATGACCATTCTAATCTTTTGCAACTGATCACAACAAAATTTTAGTCACTCCTAAACTACAGTCCGCCGCGAAATTGAATTACATGAAAGTAAATATACATACAATTGTAGATATCTACTTCTCCTTCGATTCAAAATATAAGACATGCATGATATTCGAGGTCGAACTTTTACATTTGTCAAGTATTTTTTAAGCCAAATCTTTTTGTTTTTTTAGTTATTTTTTAAGCCAAATCTAATGGTATAGTTTGCATTTGTCATATTATATATAAGAGATTTTTTATGGTCAAAGCAAATTTTTATAAAGTGTGCGTGTCTTATATTTAGAAACGGACGGAGTAAATTTTAGATATTTAGCCTTTGATCTCTAGAATGATATGCATGTGTATAGAAATCAAAGCCACAATATGTCAACATATAATATATTTTCCTCATTTTTTACATTAAGGTACATCACATTAAATGGGCATCCAAATAACAAATTACGGCCTCCCAAGAATCTATTCTATTATTTCGTGGAATCTGAGAGAAATCCGAAGAAGGATGCTGTTGTATTATGGTTGAATGGTGGCCCTGGATGTTCTAGCTTTGATGGCTTTATTTATGAACATGGTAACTTCTTAATTGTTGTAACATTTACTTTTTCGAGGTTAAAATTTATAAATTTTGACTTTATATTTTCATTAATATATTAAAAAAAATTATCAAATGAGATATTGTTAAAAACCACGTATTCTCAAAATAGCAAGAAGTTCTATTAACAAATAATTAAATATATTTATGACAAATTATACATAAGAAACAAACGTTATTAGAACAAAGAATCGAGCTACGGAGTATATTATGTGTAGTCTAGATATTGTAAATTATGTATAGATATTAATAATATTTACTACTTTTTTTTTATGCGAATGAGCCACAAGGGCGGGGATGAGAATCGATCCCAGGATCACCTGGAACCGGGAGGGAAGCTCTAACCAACTGAGCTATCCCTCACTCTCAATAATATTTATTAGTAATTATATAGTATAATTGTTTAATCTAGGGAATATATTGTGTATAGATATTGCATAGTGAAGTCCTTTTCTATTCTGAAAAAATATTGCAGGACCATTTAATTTTCAGGCTGGAAAGACCAAGAACAGCCTCCCTATATTGCATCTCAATCCATATAGTTGGTCCAAGGTATTACACTATACTATAAAGTTAAAAAATTTAGAAAAATATCTAGATTTTAACTTCCTTTTTTATAAATGGTTTGATTTACAGTAGTATATATATTGTTATTATTTTAAGGTATCAAACATTATTTATCTGGATTCTCCCACGGGAGTTGGGTTGTCTTACTCGGAAAATCAAACCAAGTACCAAACTGGTGACGTACAAACAGCCCGTGATACTCATGCATTTCTCTTGAAGGTAAAATTGTTACAAAATTCATTATTCATATCATCATATGTGCTCCATAATTACCAACTACGAGATGGATAATATGTTTGTAATAAATCATTGTTTTTAGTTGGAAAATAGTCATGAGAGAATATTTATGGTCTCTTAACAATCGTGTCTGCGCTAATTTAATTAGAGAATATACTGCTAAACTTTTACATATTTTTCTTAAGTTGATAGTATACTCTTATATAAATTTTCAACATTTAGAAGTTATTTTTTAATGCTTTATCCGTTTTGAAATAAGTGAAACATATATTTTAAAAAGCTCTCACATAATTACAGTGGTTCTAGTCTGGTTGTAGCACACTATCCGATATAGAAATTTATATATTTGTTATATATACATGTATTAAGACAAAATGATATAATACTTCTGTTTTAAACTCATTTACATGATAATTACAGTGGTTCAAGCAATTCCCGGAATTCAGAAAAAATCCATTTTATGTAGCTGGGGAATCATATGGTGGGATTTATGTACCAACTCTAGCTACCGAAATCGTCAAAGGTAAATGAACTTTTGAACTCCCTTCAAAGAAGGTTATTGTTCACATTTTAAAGTTTTTGACAAAAGTAAACACAAGAGAAGAGAGAACTGAGGAAGACTAGAGTGAGAAATTGAGGGATAAGTGTAGATAATTATATGTATTTAAGGTACGGTCTTTTCTCGTCACCTTTTAAAAGAATGCTTCGGACTTATCAGATCCATTAAGGTATAAACATCGAGTAGTTTCTAGTTTGATCAAGTGTGATTATTAGGTTTAATAAGATTATATAAGTTGAATTCAGGTGGACTAAACACATCCTTAATAGACAAATTAAAGTCATATATAGTTAGGAAACACGTACGCTTTGAAGATTAGACTATCAATTAGTTGAATAAAAAACAATAATGGTAGAAAAGATAAGTAAAAAGATGAATATAGTTCAATGGCTATATAAAAAAATGAAATAGTTAATTAAATTTAGGGGGAAAATATGTTTAGAAGTTAAAAAAGTGGAAGGTTAAGTGATTTAATCATACCATCTAATAAAAAACGAGCTAAAGAAATGGACAGGATTTAAATTCGTCCTTCTTAAGTAGACATACAAAATCCATGTTAGGTTTCCAGAGACAATTAACACTATTCAACCTATTAGTGAGAAAGTTGTCAATATTTAATTTGATAATTATATCTTAAATTTAAATTCACTAAATCATCAATTTTCACTCAATGATTCAGTTGTCTTTCTTTTAATTATTGCAGGAATTAAAGCTAAAGTTCATCCCACTATCAATTTCAAGGTAAAGTTGTCATACCACTTCCAAGTGGTTGAAATTGACCTTAACCATGATTATTGTCACCAAAAGTAGTCACTTAATGAGTTAAATTTGGATTTTATGACTAATATAGAGTATAAGATTTTATAAAATATAAATATGCAGGGATATATGATAGGAAATGGGGTAACAGCAGAACAAAAATATGATGGGAATGCTTTGTTGCCTTTTGCACATGGGATGGCGTTGATATCAGATGATCTTTACAGGGTAAGTTCTTACCTAATCCTTGCGATTTACGACCCACACGGCCACGCCCTTTTGTTTTTTTTTTTTTATCTACAAAACTTAAGTACCAAAGTCCAATTGGTGCACTTCAAAACTTTGTCATTTTCATTTTATATGATTAGTTTAGCAGTTGGTGTGGTAAAAGACAACCTAATTTTAATTTAAAATTAGACAACGTCAAACCTAATATTTAAAAGAGAACATAGTATCTTTCCGATCAGCGACCAACTTAAGCTATTTAATAACCAGTTTATTCCATTCAACGATCTCAAATTCTTTAATCCAATTAGTTTAGTACATTTAGTAACTAGATTAATAGTAAGACTAGGGATTTTTTTAAAAAAAATTATTTGTTGTAGTTCGAGATTCAAAGGGACACAAAGGAAGGAGAAGAGAAGGGACGACTAGTTTAGTGTGAGATGTTTAGGATAGTGTTGGGTTAGAGACTTAAAGAGAAATGATATATGCTTACTAGGATAATGTAGGCTTGGATTTTGTCTAATTTTATGTTAAAATTAGACCATCCATTCTAATAATTTGTGTTAGTTTCGATGGCACAATGAAAACTTCTTAGACTTAATCAAATGTTGGTCTTGGCCAAAAAAAAATCTTTTGTTCAACCTTGAGAGTGATATAGTCGAATTTTGCAGACTTGAATGGTTGATATTTTATTTTAAAAAATTAGTTAAATAACTTTATTTCAATTCGTCAATAAAGTAGTTTCATAAAACACCATCTACTTTTTTTTCTTTTTTTTTTGGCACCCATTGGGGACCCATGGTAAAATGAAGGGCCCTGCTAGACCGAAACCTCTCGCAGGTTAACCTGGCCTGGGTTTGCGGGCAGACACTTTGAGAGTTGGGGGGATGGTAAGGGGAAACCCTCTCCCAAAGTGTCCCTAGTGGAGATCGAACCCCCAACCTTGAGGTTGGAAAGTTCTTTCCTTGCCACTAGGCCAATCTTAGCTTGATACCATCGACTTATCAATAGCTATTATCATGAGTTGATTTGTATCAAATCGTATACGAGTGAATACTGAGTAGTAGGGGTTGTTCATAAATATCCGGTCTGGTCGATCTGATCCGGTTTTTCGGATATCCGATTCGATTTCTTGAGTTTCAGATATTTCGGATCAGATACAGTTCGGAAATTTTCGTTTTCAGATATCCGAAAATATCCGAAACATGAGATATTTTCGGATATCCGATCCGAAAATATCTGTTTTCAAGGTCGGATATTCGAAATATCCAATCCAAAACTTATTTTATGAACTTTTCCTTTGAAAAATTCAATTTTTCAGTTTTCGAATATCCGATTTTTTCAGATCGGATCCGGATCGCATTTTTCCCGATCCGAAATTTCGGAACGAATCGGATATCCGAAATGAACACAGTGAGTAGTACTACCCCCGTCTTGGAGATTGCTTCTTTGGATATGTTTACATTCTAAGATTTAGCTGGGTGGAGTTGATAAGAAATAAAGTTGGTGGAATCAAAAGCGTTGTATATGAGAGTAAAATGGTGGCCCCTCATTATTGTTATTGTTATTGGGCAAACTCAAAGATACAAAAAAAAAAAAAAAAAACTAAAGCAAACTTAAAGAGAGACGGAGAGAAGTTCAATTTAGTTTCTGTAGTATTATATTTAGATAATTCAAGTAAAGAGAATGCACCATAAAAATTACTCTCGGACTTTTTGTCCTTTGATTAATGCACTATTTGGCTGTTCTCCTCATAATAAAAAAAAAAAAGTTAATTCTAGTTATATTAGTTTGTACAAGCCAATTTAAGTTAAGTTATTTTTAGCTTGTATAAATTTAGAATACTATTTGGATACAGGTCAATTCTTCAAATGTATCAAATGGTATCTTTGAGATAACTTGAAAAACAGTTGTTAAAATGGGATATTCCAATCTGAGTCAACATAATTTAATATAATCAGGATAATATGTTGATTAGGCTAAATCTTAGGAGTAATAGACCCACAATGGTTGTTAGACTGATGAGTGATGAGTGGTACAAAGTACAAACCCCCATATAAATTCTTCTCATATGGAGTAATTGCTGACAACTTTCACTTTCGGACTTCACCTCAAAATTTGGGTTAATTTTATTAACGGCTTTGGACTCATATGCAGAGATCAAGGCCCACTACCAAGTTGCTACTAAAGTCCAAAAATAGTTGATAAGTCTTTCAATCTTGAAATCTACTCCTCTTTACACAAAAAAGATTTTGCAGTTAGTAAGGAAAAAGTAAAACTGAAAAAGAAAGTAGTACAATTTGTACAAATATGATGTCAAATACATTTACAGTAGCCGAATGAAGACATTCTTGTAAGTAACGGCCTAGGGAGTAGGGATGTTCATGTCATCATGTCAGCACATATAGGAAAAATTTTCACCTTAAAAAAGATAAGTCTAAATAAGTTTAGTCAAAACTCAAATACATTTACTTTCTCCGTTCCAAATTAAATACAACAGTTTCCATAAACGGCAATTTCAAATTAAACGCAACATTTAACTTCTTTCTATTCTTGGTAAAGTTTTTGAGTGAAAAATTATAAATATACCTCTACTAAAACTAATTAAGTCTTATTTAACTACACTAATTGTTGTGGTCCCACTTTCTCTCTCCATATTAAGTTGTCACATGCTTTTACTTTTTTTTAATCTCACCTTAAGAAATTTTGCTTAGGAGAATGTGTCATCTAAATTGTTGCATTTAATTTGAGAAGGAGGAAGTAGTTAAGTTCAGATAAGTTTAGACAAGTTTTAACATATTATACAATGAACTTTAGTAAGTTTAGATAGATTTAAATAAGTTTAGATAGATTTTAGAGAATTTAGGTAAAGAGAATGCACCATAAAAATAGATTGAACTAATTTCTAGTGAATGTAGCAAATGATTCCCTTACCTTTAATTGGTCGTGGAATCAACACTTATCATTATTAATGTAGCAATTAGGCCTACGTCGAACTAAAATATAGCCCTTGTATAGTGAAAAGTGTCGTTTTATGAGTTTAAATGATGTCTACTATCTGTTGGATTTGCGTGTTACTGTGTATCAGTGCATGTGTGAGGGAGGAGGCCCAAGCCCAATTTGTTATTATTACTAGGGCTGTTCAAAATTCGGTTCCGGTCTCCGGGTCAAGGATTTTAATTTTCCGGCCTTCGGTCCGGTCCAAAACTCTATAAAAACGGGTCTTGGACCGGATTGGTTTTTCATTCAAAAATATGAATATAGAAGATAAAAAAATATAATTTTCTCCTTTAATATGTTTGAAAATCTATTTTATTAGTAACTAATTTACATCAAAGTCTCAAAAAAAACCTTGAACAATTAGTTTTCATTGTTTATTTTAATAATAGGAAAAATTGTCAAAAATAATCCCAAGTTTTGGCCATCTTCCCAAATTAATCCCAACTTTGGATTATTTTTAAATAATCTCAAGTTTGTTAGTAGTCTTCCCTTATTGGTCCCTAGTGAAAAAAGTCGGTTTAAAACTCGTTTTAAAGGTCAATACGCCGCGTGAAACATTTCCGTTTGCCTTTCATTTTAATAGTGGAGTGGTGATGAAGGCGATTAGAGGTGATTTTTTTCAATAAAATGGTGTCTTATCAACTTTTTAAAATTGGTTCAAACGATTATAGGTCTTTTGGACCAATATGGGAAGATGACTCCCAAACTTCAGATTATTCAAAAATAATTTAAACTTGGGATTAATATGGGAAGACACCTGAAACTTGGGATTATTTATTACAATTTTTCCTTAATAATATTTCCTTATAATTATCAAACGTATTAAAAAAAAGTGTGGAAAAGTGCAAAACCGGTCTAATTCGGTCCGGTCCCGGTCCAATAAAAAATCGGTCCGGTCTCCGGGTCTTACATTTAAGAATTCCGGTCTTCGGTCCGGTCCGGTTTTTCCTGTCCGATCCGGGTTTGGACTGTTGAACAACCCTAATTATTACCTTGTTTTAGTTTCTACATTTGTTTTTTAAAAGGTCTAAGGGCCTGTTCTCTTCGGCATAAAACTACTGAACTGAACTGAACTGAACTAAATTATAACTAATTAATAGTAATGATTATCATTTAGGAACTGAACTGAATTGAATTGAACTGAACTGAACTGAATTGATCTGAACTGAATTGAACTGAACTGATTTGAACTGAACTGAACTGAAAATAATCTGGGGAGAACAGGCCCTAAGTATATAATGTTTATCAGTGTATGTATGAGGGAGTAATATGGAGTATAAGAGATAATAATAATAAGATGTGATTTGTTTTCGAGATAGCAACTTTTTATAATATATTAAAGGATAAAAATAAAGATAATAATGGTTAAACGTGTGTTTTTTATATTGTGAAAATGGTCAATATAGCAAGTAAAATGCGACAGAAAGAGTAAAAGTTTACGATTCTATAAATTTATTAAATGTTTATAGATTGGTGCTAATGTCCTTTTGGGAAAAGATAAAGTTGGAATGATACCGTAAAGACAACTTGATATTTATCTTAATGTATTAATATACAATGATGATAATTTCATGCATGAATTTACATGTGATTCAGGAGTTTACAAACAGTTGTGGATTAGACTCAGAAAATGATGGCATTGCTGAATGCAGGGGTTACAGAGATAAGTTATATAATGTAATACCATAAATTACATCATTTCTTAAAAGCTATACATATTGATTATTTTTCATAACATAACTATCTTATTTTATCTAAATTTATTGTAATGTTGATCCCCAGGCAATTGAGGGCTTAAATATCTATGACATTCTTGAGCCTTGCTACCATAAACCAGATAATGAGAATACAAAGAATTTGAGCTTGCCTGAAAGCTTCAAACAACTAGGAGTTACAGAGAGGCCTCTTCCTGTTAGGAAAAGGATGTTTGGACGAGCTTGGCCCTATCAAATGGTTGTTAAGGATGGTCTTGTTCCTTCATGGCCTCAACTTAACTCCTTACAAAATGATCGTCGAGTTTCCGTTCCCTGCACTGTAAGACCGTGTTCTCTTCACTTGAAATATTAATTTAAATTTCTTTGAGTTTTTCGATACATATCTGAACTTATTTGAAAAAAAAAATTGCGACACGTATACTTCCTTTGTTCACAAATATGTGCAACAGTTTGACTTATGTACAATTTATTTATTAGCGTTAGTGTATTTGCCCGTTCAAATTAATAACAAAGGTTAGAAACTTAGTACATAAATTATTGCTTGATTTGTCTTAATGTATATTCTTTAAATTTACTATAATAGTGAAAGTAGTGCATCGAGAAATGCAAAAGTTATAGTGCTATTTTTTTCCCTAGCTGAAACAAATAAAATGCAGAGTGAAGAAGTTGCAACTGCTTGGTTGAACCATGAAGCAGTTCGGAAGGCAATTCATGCAAAACCGGTAAACATAACTTTATTTCTTTTTCTTTCTTACAAGTTTCATTTTGCAAATTGATCAGATTATCTTTTTTAAATGAGCTGTTTCTTTTTTGTTTGTTAATGAAATCTTTTGATTGTGTATAGGTAAATGAGATAGGTGACTGGTCATTATGCATGTCATTAGTGTTTAATCATGATGCTGGAAGCATGATTAAGTACCATAGAAACCTAACTGCTCAAGGTTTTAGAGCACTAATATACAGGTAACTCTTTTACATACTACATTACTATAATACTAATAATACTGTACTAGTATTCTTGTAAAAATAACAAGTAAAGATATATTTCATTAACGCCCTCTCTCAAAGCGGTAGTACAACATACCTAAACCCTTCACTCCTCTTAATAAGGTTTTATACTATGGTGTAGTCGGTAAAGATAGGTAGCTTCCATCTGAGCTACCCAAAAATTTACAATACTACTATATAGCATCAGTTATGTTAGCATCCCCAAGTATATGTGATGATAAGGTTTAAGGTTTTACTATTAAGGTACGTGGTCACATATTGATTTTGCGAATTCAATTATATATTGCAATATGACAATCGCTAATTATATTATTTGCCACAAAACTGCCTTAAAAAAATTCGTATGCTTCACAAATTTTAATACTTTTTAAGTATTTAGATAGAAGCTTTAATTATAAGTAACCAAAGGCTTTATTGCTCGATTGAGAAATTTCTTGTAAATGTCAATTTGACATTTAAACCATCAATTAGCCGAATAAAAAGTTCAATAACTTAGTAAAACGATCTTTAAAAGTTGGATAATATAAAAAAATTACTTAAAAAATTATAAGCAAAACGTTAAGTAATCTGACCAAATTCGTTCCTTCTAACCGTCTGACATGAGACTAGCCGGTTTGTTTGATGATTGTGTTTACTTTTTGCAGTGGAGACCATGATTTATGTGTTCCCTACACTGGTACACAAGCATGGACCAGCTCACTAGGGTACCGAATTTTGGATGAATGGAGGCCTTGGATGTCTAATAATCAAGTAGCCGGGTAACATTTCACAGATAACAATTTTCTGTTTAAATATTTGAAGTTATGTTTTTCAGTAAGATTGGTTCTTCATATTAGATTTTGTTTTAAATGACATTTATGTTTTCTTCATGTGTTTGTAATTTTAATTTCAGGTATGTACAAGGATACGAACACAATCTAACCTTTCTGACCGTCAAGGTTAGTCGTGATATAATGACTTAACAGTTATTGAAGACGATTTTTTAGATGAATCAAATTACTAAATGTTTAGAGTTTATATGATTTTTTTCTTTTTTTGTTTCTTGATTTTTCGAAATTTAATGTTTTTCTTATTGTTCAAATTTATGCATGGTGTAGGGTGCAGGACATACAGTTCCAGAGTACAAGCCAAGGGAGGCATTAGATTTCTACAGTCGCTGGCTAGAAGGAAAGCCTATATGATAAAAATTCATTAAGAACTATAGGAGTGCATCATCATACACCCGGGTGTACAATGTGCATGGTACACCCAAAGCTATTTTTTACTCATTTGCTCATTTGGAGCTCCACCTATTATGTGATTATGCTTGAGGTTTTAAATGAGCAATAAGCAAAAAAAAAATAGCATTGGGTGTACCATGAGCATTCTCGAACTATAGAATTTAAATTTGGAAAGGAAAAAAGATGAGTGAAACAAAGGATTTAGGATTTTGGCTTAAAGAAAAGCTGAAAATTCCACTTTGTATAAAAACAACAGAGATATAAATCTGCAGGTTGTTCCAAAAAGGAAGTAGCTAGTAGTACAATTCAGATATAGATCATAATTTTAGTCTATCAAACACAACTAATATATACTGATATATGCTCACTAAATTAAAAGAAACCCACTACAAAATAAAGTTCAAAATTCATTTTTTAACTACCATTTGCCGCGTTGGGAACCTTAAATGTGAGATAACTCTATGCATTCAATCCCCCCAAATCCAACGACAGTTCAATGAGATTCCAGGATACAGGAGGCAGACGGTTTTTCTCCCCACCCCTATTCCATAGAAAGTTCCTCTGCAGCTTCTTTATTTTTTCTGCAACCCCTAATCTTCTTCTTCTTCTTCTAAGCCTTATTCCCAAAACGATTTGGGGTCGGCTAACATGAGCATGTCATGATATGGGGTTATGTTTTACGCTGGCCGCCCCAAACCTACCGCAACTCTCCTCCTTTATCTGGGCTTGAGACCGGCAGTGAATGTCACACAGACACTCACCCCTAATGGAATAGGGAAAATAGAGAGGTAGTAGAGAGGAAGACTGGCCAACGAGGCTTTGAGGAGGAAGTTCACCTATTTTACAGTGCAATGATCTTGCGGTTTCAAGTAGCCATGAGGAGTCCCGATGGTAATTGAAACAGTATAAGAGTCTTCTTGATATTCAGGAGAGCATGAGATTTGGGGGGGTAAAATGATTGTGTCGTCCGCATATTGTAAATGCGTGATCTCCTTGCTGGAGACCCCTTTGGAGCTTGAAAGTTGATGTTGGAGAGCCATTGATGAGAATGGATGCTGAGGCAGACATTACACATGAACGGATCCATATTCTCCATTGAAGAGGAAACTTCATTTGCTCTAAGACCTAATCCATGTATCCCCAAGATACACTATCGAAGGCCTAATGGAAGTCAAGTTTCATGATCGTTGCTTGCATCTTGTTTCTTTTACATGTGTCGATTATTTCCCTGGCAATGAGAGCCCCATCAAGAATCTGCCTCCCTTTTATGAAAGATGATTGTTGTGGGCCAACAAGCGAGGACATAACCCTTTGGATACGATGAGCAAGGAGCTTCGCTATGATTTTGTACAAACACCCCACCATACTAATGGCGCGATAGTCCTTGAATTCACATGGAGCATCCTTTTTTGGGATGAGAGTTATAAAAGCTGTGTTACACCCTCGGGGGGAGTCGAGGCGAGACCTAGAATTCATGAACAATAATATACTTCATAAGATTATTTGGACCATCTACTTTTCCGTTGTTTTTCTCCTCATAAACAAACATGATAGAATTGAGTAATCCATATATTTTTACACTCTTAGCATTAGTAATCATATTGTAGAACATACATGAGATTCCTTTCAACTTTGAATCACATTATTAGGTTTTTTCTCAACATGCCTACTTTACTCAAATTGTCCCCTTTAAAATGACCATGGAATGTCAATAAAGATATCCATGACTTTCATGATAAATTTGTTCAACTTCCCAAAAGCTTTCTTCAACTAAGGGTTAAGTCTAAAAGAATTGAACTGAACTAAGAGAAACTGAATTGCAGAGAGAAACTGAACTGAACTGAAAATAAGTCTAAAAGAACAGGGCCTAAGAGGTGTGTTTCTTAACTTAATATCTCTATACTTAACTTAATTGAACGCATTAACCATGAACTTAATGAGAAACTTATCTAAACAATATACTTAATCACTTAATGTGAATCTACCAAAAGCCTGCTAGTAGCCTTATTGGCTTAAAACTTAACTAATACGAGCTTGTTACTCTGAACTTAACTTAGTTAAACTTGATAAATGAATTTAAGGTGAGGAAAACAAAGCTTACCAGTTATGAATGAATGCTATAATCTACCTAAACAGCAATTGTTGAACAACGAACTAGTTACAACCTTAGCCTATTACTTGGAAGTTAAAACTCAGGTGTAATGGATCAAATCCTTGCAAACTAAATTTTTGTCATTGAAAGAGCTTCCAATGCCATAATCCCTCAAAAGCCCAAGGGGATATCTTTCGGACAAAACTTCTAACCTTCATCAAGGCCAATTCATGCTAGTTTTGGTCCTCGGGCCACAATAGAAGTTGGATCGCCATCCAAAAATAGGATCGAACCATTTCTTCCAACATAACCTCAAGTAGTCAAAATCAAGAAATGGTACAAAACCAGTATAGTACTACCTCCGCTTTTGTTTTTTTTCCCCTCGTTTGAATCTGCGATCTCCAATGTACAATTTTGATCACGAAAATTTCTAATCATTGAATCGTTTCATTGTGGATTCCTATACGAAGCTTTTGTAGATGTGTTTCCGGATATTCCTTTATCATTTCGTCCAACAAGCGGAGCTCCTCTAATTCGATGAATTTTTCTATAAGATTTTTTTCTTGAATAGCATTCAAAAAAGTTTCAGATTGTTTAGTATTCCACCAATTAGTAATCCAAGATTTAAAAAAAGTCGATATTTTAAAAATACAAAGACGAAAATGGCAAGATCATACATTATCATGATTTTTCTTCAATACTAGTAATTATATGTTTTTTTACTACAAAAAATAAAGATGGGAGAACAAAGAAAATACTGACTGTATAATCAATAACCAGGACATCGAAGTAACATATTCTATCAATCGGAACGAATTCTAACCAACGAATTACAACTTCCCTCCTCAACACCCTCCCCCCCTCTTTTCTCTTTTTTTTTTTTTTTTTTTTTTTTTTATTTTACAAAATTTAAGGCTAAGAAGACTACAACTGGAGAGGATTACAACCCAGGACCCTAATATAGCTGGGCAAGTCTCTCCTGTACAAATTACAAATTTTGTAGGTAGAGAAACTACGGGAAAAAAAAAAAAAGACAACTATGAAATGAACAAAGAAACAAGAGAAGAATAATGGATAAGGTCAGGGCCAAGGCTAATTGACCCTTCATCTCTTTGATTTTCAGCAGTAATGAATCACAACCTGTGTCTGCGGAAGCTTAATTTATGAAATTTTCGCGGGTGTGAACCTCGGTAAATTCAACAGGGTATTTACCCGAGTAACACCTTCTAAGGCCGAGTAGTCCTCCGACAGCATTCCATCCTCTGCAGCATCAAATTCGTCATCCTTGCTAGATTCCTCAACCATACCTTTGTCAGGGTTAACAATAGAGCCATTGGCTTCCTCTTTCTTGGCCCGTGCTTGAGCCCATTCTGCTGAAGCCAGCTGCTCTTTCTCTTTGGTCATCAAAGCAGAGGACACGTCATTAGTGTTTGAGTCAAGGAAGAGACAGACTACAGCACAATCATCAATTTTAGAAGTCGGGTATTTCATTTTCCAAGCTCGGACGGCTGTTTCAACCACAGCTCTAGAGGCGGTGGATCGTGTTGGGGCTGCAGCGACTATGTTGACCACGTCTTTGTTTGAGAGAACATCCCAAATCTGTCGGAAAATTCCATTTGGAGTATTAGATAATAAAAGGAAAAAGCCAAGAAGGAATTGGTTAAGAGAACTGCTCAGGGTTGATGAGTCTTACCCCATCTGTAGCCAAAACAATAAATTCATCCATCTCAGTGAGGCGTCTATATGATATGTCAGGCACTGATATAAGGCCAAAATCCTTAAGGCAGAAGTCTCCAAACGCTCGTGCCATTGCAAGACCAGGTGAATCATTATTGGGCAGCCAAACCCGAGCAACATCAGGTTCATCTTGAAGTGCAAAAACACGACCTCTGCACTTCTTAATTCTCTCTGCTTCCGCTGATAAGTGGCCAAAAAAGAATTGAGTAAATTACCAAAAAAGATTATAAGAAAAAGTGTTAAAAAGCTAACTACATAGCAAAGTACATCAGTCAAATCATACTAGAAATTACGATTATCATTATTTGCCTCAATATTACGGTAATTAACTATGAAACTGTAAGCAAGGACTGCCAGAAGCAAAACCAAAGTTCATGTGTAGTAGCAAAAAAGCCAAGCATCACTCAGTGCTTGGCCATCGCTGATAGGAGGAACTGCAAAGAACTCTTCTACATGTATCTGATGATGATAGGTATCCGTCGGGAGATTTATCCATTCAGTAGCGATATTCTCAGTTGGAATTTATTTTAGCTGATCATAGAACAGGGCTAAAGAATGGAAATTTAGGTGTTCGGGCCATAGGAGGAACGTCCTGGCCAGACATTCTTCCCCATCGCCCAAGTATATAAAAAAAAAAATTCGGTAATTGGGTGGTGGAGGAGGTGGCTGCTGGCAGTGGGAGGTAGAGGTGACGGGTGGGGACTGCTGGTGCAGGTGGTGGCAGGTGGTGGCGGGTGGTGGAAAAAAGAGAAGGGGTAAAATAGTCTATTAAAAGTGGACCCGGGGTGATTTTAAGTAATTTGGGGGGCGACATTTAACAAACCTCCTTCGTACTAGTTACAACCTTACACGGTGATGATTCATATGATAATTTAAGGTTTAGTACCTTCTATCTAGCTCTCTCCTCAAAAGGCTTTATTCAGTAAACTCTTCCTCATAGAACAAGTCATTAGTAAATACTCCAACTTCTAGTGCACACAAGTATCTGATGAATACACTGTAATTTCAAAATGGCCAATGAACCATCAGCATCAGTGCAATATAATAATCAACAGAAACTACCATCAACTCTGAATGCAGAAGTGTACATGACAATGACATAACTAGTTCTGTCTGTGACTCTGTGTTCTATAACTAATTAAGTATGCACACTGGGTTCAACAGGTTGTCAATCTGATATTCATCGTTTTCTGACAGATTGGCTCACTATCTACTGTCACAAAAATAATCTGAGTGTTGCAAGATAATATTTTAAAATTCCACATGCTATTCATATATTTTTCGCCATAGACTCAACCCTTCCACATGTGCATAAAGCCATTAACACAACAGTCAAGCCCCTTCACTAAATTACAACATAGCTTCCCCAGCTAACAAACCATACTATATTACACAGAACAATAGTATCCTTCCTAGACCTTCTGGGATATCACCGAAGAGAACTGGTTATACAGTGCACAACCTGTGCCATAGCATTTTGGCAAACCATAGAAGGATGCTCTTTTGAGAGAAGTGTTTCACTTATATTAGAACACAGGAAGTATATTTTTTCGGCATAGACTCAACTCCTCCGTAAGTGCATTAAGCCATTAGCACAACAGTCAAGCCCCTTCACTAAATTACAACACAGCTTCACTAGCTAACAACCCATACTATATTACACAGAACATTCATATCCTTCCTAGACCTTCTGGGATATCACCAAAGAGAACCGGTTATACAGTGCACACCCTGTGCCACAAAGCATTTTGGCAAACCATAAAAGGATGCTCCCAGAACAGGTACAAATTACCTGTCTACCACAAATTCAAAACCATTTCAGGAAGATATTCAGACAGTTCACCAGCCCACGCCTTAAGAAAGCCTTAAATCAGGAGATATCCAGAATTGTTGATTGATTACTTGATATAAATCCGACTTATCACATGTCTCAAGAAGCTAATAGTGACAGAAAGCACCAGCTAAGCTCAAAGCAGCCTGCCTCACACACACACACACACTCCTTGGCATCAAAATTAGATTTACTGCGTATCAACGGGAACCAACCCCGGAAGTACTTCTATAGATAAGAAAGCATCACAAACAATATGAACCATTAATTGGTGAAGCATGCATTTCGTTGTTAAAAATTACACAAACAACAGTCAAGAAGCAGAAATGCGACTCTATAAATTCTTCTTGAGATGCATAAGATTCATAAGTAGAGGTATGATATACAGATGACAGATGGTTTGCCTCTTCAAAGATGAAGCTGTTGCAAAGATTCATTTTCATCAATAAAACAAGACACCCACGAGCAGCCTCGTCCATCCTCCCTTCTGCTCTCCCCCCCAAAAAAAAAAAAAAAAACAAAAAAAAAACAGAGCCCAGAAATATTAAAGGAAAAAGGAGAGGAAACAAGATGACTAGAAGAAAGCAGAAACAAACTTTGTATATCTTGAGAATGGAACTGCTCCCAAACAGATGAAAATATGATCCGATTACTCCCAACGTCATCTCCAGTTATCAACTTATAAAAACACCAAGCATATATTTACAGCTTTGTTTGAACAGGAGAAGAGAAAAACCTGGCAGATTTGGTTTCAGATCTACAGTCAACTGCACAGCAACTAGAGTGTTGTCCACATCTCTGGTTCCAAGCACAGCTCTCGAATCACCAACATTTCCAATAACAAGGTCTTGCCCCTATACATATTCACGTATTCACTTCAAGAAGCTGTTACTACATAAAGAAACCTATAAAAACTAGAAGTTTGTTCAGCAACCTGCTTGATAAGTGTCACTGCTGTTGTTCCACTGCAAAAACAATCAACACCCGTGTGTACCCTTAATTCTCGGTCCATGATTCTGAAAGCTTTTAGAAAGGATTCTTTCAGAATTTCAAATATTTCTGGCTCCTTATCTGTTTCTTCAAGATCAACAGAGACCCTGGATTCTTCATCAGCAGATATGAAGGAAGTATCTTCAGAATTTAAGCTACTGCAATTAAGGCTGATCTCCCTGAGAACAACTTCACTTTTTGTGTTCACTTCCCACTGAGCATGTAGTTTCTGAGGAAGGGAATCCCTAACTCTCTTAGCAACCAAATGGCCATAAGGTCCATGACCGTCAAAAACCCCACAAAAGATTGTGTCATTTCTTGAGCAAAAGTTCTGCAATTTAGGACAATTATTCAGTAGTTAGCCAGAAGTGCATGTTGAATCAATATGGACATCCTCAATTCTCGAACACATGAGAAAGGAGCTCCAAGTTCCAGTAGACAAAAGATGGTAAATCTCCTTAAAGTTAGGGCATAACAAATATGGAATAAATATGATAGAGGAAGAAGCATGCATAAGGAAGACAATGAGACAGATTTTCATTATTGACCATGGTAATGGTTATATATTTAATAAATATCAGCACTTGTACACATCTTTACACTCATTGACATATAGATTAAGTGTCGATTCTAAAACATCAGGTCATATAGTTATTGTTTCAGATACAAAGGTTGGATCCAGACATCTAGCCAGATGTAAGTCACTAGAATCTTGGTCAAACTTCCAATCATACAAGTCAGTTATACTTAGTATGAAGTTACTAATCATTCTCATAATTGACACATCATGTACTAGAGTTTCACTAACAAACGGATACCATAGGTTATCAATCTCAAATTCTCAACTAGGATGTTGGATAAGGATGGAAACAGTAAGCATGATATCAATCATTAAGGATAAGGATAAAACTAGCTGAAAGAAACAAATCCATATAAGGTATTATAGGCAACTAGCAGCATATACTATCTAATTACAAAAAGGAACACATACTAAACTATAGAAGTATAGATAGTGATAAAAATCATTACTCAAACGTAATAAAAAGCTTAGACAAAGAAAGTGATGAAATAATGCATTTTTAAATGTCTCCACTATACATAAATTAGTACCCGTTAAGACAAGGATCTATTAAATATTATAAAAAATAAGAGGGGGGACAATGCAAAGAGCAATTCCAACAATGCCAGATGATGAACTTAATGAGCAAAATACCAGAAACCAGATGTAACTGGTCATTCCAGATGTTTACAGCTCAGATTTATAACCAAGAAATCAAACATTACTTGATTTTATTGTTCATCTATCATACTAACACACAAATTTATCAAGGCATGAAATCACTTTTCACACATGTAGATCAGCTCATACACATTGTTACTGTTGAGAGAATAATCATACATTAAAACAAGATACACTAAACACAGAACAGACATCTAAAAGTTAGCCCAGGAACACTCAATCAGCAGTAAAAACAATGATCAATATATCCACAAACACTTAGAAACATTTGCATACTAACATTTCATATCAAATGTAGCATAATAAAGATGCACACACACAAATCACAATACTGTAAAGATGAGAGCTAACCTCCCAAACAACCATAGCATCCTGATTAGTTCCCTTTCTCCCCTGCTGTGTAAACAATGAGGCAACCTCAGTGGCCCCATTAAAGAACACCCGGCCGGGGATTTTAGAAAGGTGATCATCCTTCTTATAATCAAAGGAAGAACTCCGAGACCCGAATCGTTTCTTGGAGTTCTTCCTCTTCCTTACCCCTAAAGCCGCGGACGGAGAACCGGGGAGAGGGCTCCTGCTTTCCGCAGATAAGCAGGACCCCATTCTCAGGGCCCTGATTATATTAACTAAGCAATCCAGACCAGCTACACAGTCACAACCCCTATATTCAACTGAAGGATCCGTCACTGCTATTTTTACAAAATTCCTTCCTTCTGTCACTATCAATTCACCAATTTTTTCCAGCTTTCAATTAAATCTCTATTTACCCCAACAAAACATATACAATCAAATCAATGCTCTAAACTTAAATTTTATGCTTTGATTCTTCAATGCACAAATCAAATTGCAATTGGAATTTATACTCGTTTTTCACAATAATTATAATGATAGAATAAACTTCCACCAAAAGAGAAGAATATCAATAAGAATCCCTCTTTTCTTCTCTTCCTTTATTTCCCCCACAACACACAAATTTGCATAAAGGTAGAGATCTAAAAGGTACTTCTAATTAATCAAAAGACAATTTTTCTTTTCTTTTTTTTCTTCTTTTTTTTTCGAATATGGAATGTTTCAGTGAAACATCTACTTTATCAGAAGCTCCACCGTTACACCAAATTCTCCTCGTATTTTCTTTTATTCCCCCAAATGCGTCGATTCTTCAACCTCGAATCAAATTCGAAACCCTAACTTCCGAAAAATCACCAACAATTAAAAATGATCATGAAACTTTCTCCAATCAATTTAATCCTCCTTTAACACAGATCGAGATTCAATTGCGCGATTTAATGTTCGAGTGATTGAGTTACTCAGTTGAAATCACGAGAGTATCAACCAAAAATTGCAAAAAAAAAAATAAAAAAAATTCAGCATCAAAAATTTAGAGCTGAAATCTTGAAGCTTAAAAATAGCAAAAAAAAAGATAAAATGGATAATTTAAAGCAAAAATTTAGGTGAGATAATTTGTTGAAAAATTCAATGAAAAATAGAGAGAGAAAGATAGATAGAAGAGAGAGAATCGCAACCACCCGAAAAACAGTGATGAGCAGAGCAGAGAACGCAATTTTAGAACGTATGGAGAGAGAAGAAGAAAAAAGAGTTTTCTCTCTCTACAAATATATTCTCTCTCTTGAATAAATAATTTTTTTGCAACTTCCACCACTATTAAAAATAATATATATTTGTATGAAATTTTTTTATTTATGAGTATTTTAATCAATAATATTAGCCTAGTTGTGTAAGATTTGAGAAGTTTTATCCAAATCTTTATTAGGATGGGTGATTATGGAAATAAAGAGGATGAGGATGGATGATGATAACAATTTGCAATAATGGAGATTAAGAATGGATAATTTCAAAGAAAATCCTTCATTTTTTTCAATTTTTTATGAAAATTTGTGGATAATTACTTTATAAGTATGCTCAAATAAATAAATTGAGATGGAACTCTTTGAGTAGTTAAGAGCTTATATGAACCTAAAATTTTAGGATGATGAAAAGCTTAAAGTGAAAATGGTACTCAATATTCGGAATGGAAATAAATAATAAGTGGATTGGAATGGATTGACTTCACAAATCTAAATCTAGTCCAAAGTTTATTGAACTCGAGAATTGAGTTCAAATTTAATCCAAACTTCTTTTTGGGTCCAAATCGGTCCGAAATTTTTTCTTGAGTCCGAATCCAATCCAATTATTATATTATATTTTTTTTTGTCGATTTAGTGAATCATTGAGATTTTAGAAATTGGACTTACATACATTCCGTAAAGCAAATTATTTATATCATTAAAATCTAACAAAAGGCAAATTTTTTGGACTCAAAATATAATGGGTTTGTCTTGTAAGAGACCGTCTACTTTTAAATCAAAATTAGGCAATGGTAAAAAAAGAGAATTAACCCAATAGTAACTAGGTTAATTTCTTTTACAATTTAGTTAGTGACTAGGTCTACTTTTATAAGTATTAAAATTAGACCGTCTCTTTTAATAATTTTTGAAATATAATATATATTGTATGCTAAAATATTTGCTAGGCTGGATTGGACCCCAAAGGGGTGAGTCCAAATCCAGTCCGAAAATATTTGGACTCGAAAATTTGAGTTCGAGTACTCGGTCAATTTTTCCCAGCCCAATCCGACAAGTTTGGATCGATTGGACTTCTGGACTTTTCATGATCCACTTACACCCTACTCACTATGTTTTATGAAAAAACTACTCGTTTTACCTTAAACTTATTATGACAAAAGATATATTAGCGATGGACAGGTGATCTTGTCTTAAATTCATAAACTAGTACTGCCTTTGTTTTTTATCATTCTCACTTTCCTATGCGCATCTCCCAATACACGTCTTTGAACTTAAATATCTTTCATTATATAGTACTCGTAAAAATCATAACAATTGAATATTAATAAAGTATTAATTGAGACGAATCAAACAAGACCCAACGTGACTATATTTTTTCTTATAAATTGAGAATAATAGAAAAGATTCTCTTTAAGCATGAATAGTATCAAGATTCCAAATGATAAAGATAAAAAGAATAGAGGGAGTATCATTTTAGGAAATGAAATAAGGTGAAGATATGACCCTACTTTAACACAATTCCTCCTAGCAAAACGATAGCAAAAATGAAAGGCTTGTATGTTATTGATTTTTGTATTTCCAATTTTCAACTTGCCTGAAAACAAAAATATGGAAACCTGAAACTCTAGTTTATAGTTTCCTGTTGTCACTTTTCAAAATTGACATGTTTAATAACGTATGGCTAATTTTAAGTTTATTATACCTCTGATATCATATGACTTTTACATTTATAAAACCAAAAATTGAAAACTATCAGTGATATCCAACGAACGCCAAGTTTATACTTAGGGCCTGTTCTCCCCAGCTTATTTTCAGTTCAGTTCAGTTCAGTTCCTAAATGATAATCATTACTATTTATTAGTTATAATTTAATTCAGTTCGGTTCGGATCGAGCTCAATTCGGTTCGGCTCGGTTCAAATCGGCTCAATTCGGCGCCGGTTCGGTTCGGTAGTTTTATGCCGAAGAGAACTATAACACCCCCGAATTTCGAGTTACTATCTAAACTAAATAATATTAAAATTCTACGTAAAATTCGGCAGAGCTCCGTTTGAAATATGGACCCGCCTAAAATTTAATTTAGGATCGGTGTCCGAATTATTATAAACCTGTTTCAACAAAACAAAGAATCCATATTCCAAAATTCTCAACAACTCCACCCAGCTCAAATACCAATGAAATTCCTGGTTAACTACTCGAAATCCAAACGTGTTATTCCACGATTATTACGAGAATAATCGCTAGGAAGAACTACCTGCACCAAAACTAAAATAAAACTTAATTTAAACTATTACAACCTTAAATCCCAAAATGATAAATAGTGCGGCGGATAAAGAAAAACTATAACTTTAACTAGTAAAAGTTGGTGGAACGTCGCTCTCAGCCCCACACCCCACACCCAACATGTAAGATATTCATGTACCCGCACATATCGGGCATGTAGTATCGCCCAAACCGGCTGAGCAAGATTCATACAAGAAAGCCCAAACATATATGCGAGGTAGGATAATAATATATCCTACAAATCATCTTCTTTCAAATCAAAATAATAAGTAGCAAGCTTTATAAAACCTTTTTCTTGTATTCCTTTCTAAATCAAACTCATTCTTTATTTTCCTTAAAACAAATCCTTTCTTTCCAAACCTTTTCTTGTATTCCTTTCCAAAATCAAATCCTTTCTTTCCTTTACCCTCACAAAGAGGGAGTTATGAAATCTATGGAATGGAACAAACTTTCCTTGCCTTTGGGCTAGCTAGGCCCTCCGGATAACTATTAGACAAAGACCCCTAGTGTGCACACCCTACATACGGCCAAACCGTAGCAGAAGATCTAAGTTCGAGGTACTGATCAACGTACCCCCCAACTATTCTGAAACGTCGAGAACATCTCGACAAAGTTCCAATTCCTTGAGACGCCTCAAAGGCAATCCCAACCGTTTCGAAAACATAAAACTATTCATAAATCTCTTTCTGTAACTATTCTGTAATTCAAGATTTGAAAACAAACTGTTTGTATTAGGAGAAACATTCTCCTATTCAAAACCAACTATCTGTATTAGGAGGAACATCCTCCTATTCAAAACCAACTATCTGTATTAGGAGGAACATCCTCCTATTCAAAACCAATCTCAACTCAGGAGAGATACATACCTTTATAATCTTTTCTTGTAACAATGAAAGTTATCTTTTGTAGACTTTTCTCATAACTATTAAAGATTTAAGTAAAGAATCTTACCTTTTACGAATCACATCAAAACAATCATCTCCAAAACGACTCTTTAGTGAACCCGAAAGTTGATTGAGAGGAAGTAATAAGGGTGAAACACACTATAAAAGACCCGAAAAACTGTTCTTTCATCCGATTACCGACCCGAAATCCGCAAGCCCAAGAACTCCATTTCTCCTCTTCGAAATTGCCCACAAAAACGAGTGAAGATGGATTAGGGACGGTTGATATCAATAGCTTAGCAAGTATAGCCTTGAATCATAGAAAGGAAAAGAAAAGGAGGGAGATGGAGGTTGGAGATTAGAAAAGAAAGGAAGATGGGTGATGGAGTAGAAAGGAAATGAAGGAAGTAGTTCTTCTTTCCTTTTCTTTCGTTCCTCTTCTTCTCTCTCGTCTTTTCGTTCCTCTTTCTTTTCTTTTTCTTTTTTTTTTTTTCTTTGTAATACTAATATAATTGTAGTTAGGTACTTAACCTTGGGAATTTAGGAATTAACTTTTGACCCCTTTTAAGGTAAAGTCAATTAGTGAGAAGTAAAATATATTTAATAAAAGAATATTCTAGTTTATTTTTAGAAACTATAATAATATAAATAATTACTAAACAGAATAAAAATACGGGGTGTTACAAGAACATGCCCTTATTTTTTCAGAGAACCAACATATTTTAATTTAGACGACCAACATAAGTTTATGGACTTACGAGTCGTTTAGTTACCATTGGAACTTAATCCCGTGGGAAGTCTTATTTCATGGGAAGTAAATTCCCTTGTCTATTTCCTAGAAAATGGATTGGGTGTTTGGTTGAGCATAGGAATTTGTAATTGACACAAGGATTTATAATCACCAAGGGGGTTGGTGATTAATTTCCTACACTACATAGAAATTTTCATTTTCTTGGAAATTCTATTTCCCATGAGTCCATATTTCCTGTATACCAAACAACAACCCTATTTTGTACTTCATAGGAAATTCAAATTCCAGTTGAATTTGAGGTGAACCAAACGACCTCTTAAAGTGTAGACGAAACTTTAATTTTTGGACCTATAAGGTAGCTATAAGTATAAATGATAACATTATAAGGTAGCTACATGCCTAATTGCTTACATCAAATAATTTTTTTTAAAAAAAATCTTTAAATAAAAGTGTATAAACATAATGTAATATTTGAAGAAAGAAATCAGACTTTTTCTTTTGGGAAAGAAATATCTGGAAGGATCTCAACAATTTTGTACTATATATAAATATCTTTTTGTTGACTTTTTATTGGTAATTTCAACATTCAAGATTCCTAGTAGTTGTTTGGTAAACATAGAAATTTAATTCCCATAGCAAGTTCTATTTCTTAGGAAATTGTTTCCCTTTTGTAATTCCTATTAAATGGATTTAATGTGTTGGATTGACATTAAGAAATTTGTATTTTTCATGAATTGTTGTGGGAGTTTTGGATGACCAAGGGTGGTGGGTGAATAAATTATTAGGAATTTTCATTGCCCCTAATTATGTTCCCACTTCCTGACAACCAAACAACTACCCAAATTATAAAATCATGAGAATTTCTATTGCCTAGATAATTTCCTGTATACCAAACAACCACTTAGAATGAAGTATTAATTAAAAGTGTTGTTTTATAGTCAAATAGCACCCAAAAGAATTAGATTTTTTGTGTGTTAGATATATAGCAACTAAGTGCAATGATGTAGATGAGATTTGATCTTAGGTCTTATGTATCACCCTACGAAACTTTACCAACAAAACTATATGGCATCTACAAACTTAAGATGGATTATAGATTCAAGTAAATAAGCATTATTGATTCTATAACTGTAGATGCAAGGCCAATTAAAACTAATCTTGAAAGATTCCGTAACTATAATTGTTTTCTTCTTTGTACCAAAAGATATACTTCCACCGTAACAAAATAAATGTTACATTTTGACTTTCACGCTTGTCGATGCAAGATCTTTGACCATTATTAATAACTTTAATTATGTATTAGAATAAAATTATAAAAAGTTAATATTATGAAAGTATACATTGAGACGAATCCAATAACAAATCATAGTAACAATTGATTTTATCTAAAACTAAAAAATGCATGGTCAAATGTAGTAGGTGAATAGTTTGCAATTTTCAAAGTGTAACATATATTTTGTTACGGAGGAAGTAGGTGGAATTCTGCAAATTATTAGAGTAACAGGTAACTATATCAACGTGAGAGTAATAAGTTTAGGGTTTATTGGTGAATATATAAATTCGATATCCTATATTTAAGAGATAATATATATTCAACACCTACTTCTCAATCATTACTTTATTAATAGAGGTGATAAAATTGTTAATATAGTCATCGATATCACAAAGTAAGGCCAATTTGGTGTTGTATATGATATATTTATGTGTATGTATGACTATTGATTTTGTAACTTATAAATTTATCAAATTTTGCATGAATCTAAGCCAATTTTTTAAAGTTGTGTCACGTTTATTTAATTATGTTTTAAGCAATTATATAGTAAATTGATTTCACACCCGTTAAATATCACATTAGTTTATGAATTACATGTAAATACAAAGTAACAATAACAAACCCTAGTCTCAAAATAATTTGGGGACGACTAATATGAATTATCATAAGAAATTGTTTCTTTGACAAATGTAATAATAAAAAAAATCAAAAGAAGAAGAGCTTGAACAAAGAAAAACGATATAATCAAAGTGAAAGGAGTAACATCATCCCTAACTATTTTTTCACTTCTTTCTTTAGTTTTATCTAATTTTAATTAATATTACACAATTCATTATTAAAATAGTGAGAGGAATTTATTCAAAACAAAATACTAAGGCTTTGTTCTTTTGGACTGAATTAAACTGAACTGAACTGAAGTAAATGAAAACTATGAGAGGAAAATAATTGAACCGAATCGAACTCAACCGAATAAAACTCGAACCAATTGAATTTGTCTGATTGAACCGAACCAATTTCCATTAATTCAGTCCAAAAGAACAGAGCCTACTACTATATACTTTGAAGAGTGACATAATTTGAAAAGTAGCTAGTATGATAAAAGAGATAAAATGTTAGCATGTACCTCTTCCTTTCTTTTAGTTGTAACATTGATTTTCAAAAGTCAACTTTATAAAACTTTGACCATTTTTTTATACTAATATCAAAGTAAAGGTACAATAATGTGAAATCGTGTTAAAATTCGTCTTAATTTATAATTTTTTGAATTTTAACTTCTCATAATTTTATTATATGTTATTCTAAATTCCGTTACTTAAATTCTGTTTGGATGCAATTAAAAATCTCAATATATATATATTTCCTCAAAAAAAATCTCAATATATATATATATTTTTTTTTTTTTTTTGAAAGGAATCTCAATATATATATATATATATATATATATATATATATATATATATATGAAAAGATTAGTATCTTTCTTGTGATAGTTACTTGATATTGGCCGTTATTCCTTTATTGTGAAGGAAAGGATACTTTTACAAAATGTGCTTTCTCTCCTCAGCAACAAGTGACAACACCCTCCCCTAAGCTTCTCCCACCACACAAAAAAAAGAAAAGAAAAGAAAAGGGGTACTTATTTTGGACGACCAAATATTATATCATAGTATTGACTTAGTTCTCACACGATACCTTTCATCGAAATTCGATTGCATGCAAAATCTACCTTTGACGTCGTTCATAGGTCTAAGAGCATTGTAATGTATGATCAAGAGAAGATTGATCCTTCATTTCATACTCGTGCATTACAATTTACATATTTACATGCTCATCATTTGATAGATGATCTTTTCATGGAGTGATACTGTAATAACGCCTTTGCAGATAATTAAATTTCAATATGGAGTATACTATTATTACTTACATATAAATACATGGAAGTTGATTTTCACAAGACTAATGCAAGTACAATGGTTTAATTGGAAATTACTACAAAATAACATAAGGGGGGGTTATAACTTATTAGAAATTAGGAAGCTTTTTATCCCCGACTAATGGATGAAGTTGGTTAATAAGTCATGGGAAGTAGAACGAGGATTAGAATTGCCAAAGTTATATTATCTTCCTATATGAAAGAAATAAAATAATCTAAAGTCATATTTAAATTTTAAACATATAATACTACTAGTAAATATTATAGTAACTTTTCTTTCTTTTACTAGTTTTCATGAGATGTTATGCTCGGGGTGTCTTTGGTTGGGAGGAAAGTGTTTTCAGGAAAACTATTTTCCTCACTTTCCTCGCTTGGTTTGAACCGGATCAAGGAGGGGAAAATATGTGCGGAACTTTATTTTCCAAGGGTGGAAAAGTATTTTCTCTAGTGAGATAAGGAAAGCCACACTTTCCTCACTTTATCAACTTTACACAACACAAACAAAGAAAATGAGTTCAAATGAAAGTTACTTTTCTCTACAACCAAACAAAATAAAATCAATCTAGAAATGAGTTTTCCTCTAAAAAATGATTACTTTTTATTGAAAAGTTTCTAACCAAACATACCATCGTTCTCGTATTACACTTTTTGATGGGATTGTGGTTTACTAGTTTTCATGAGATTGTGTCTAGCATAATGTATGGTTGGACTTTGGCCAAGGAGGTTTAAGTCGATTGTCTATGCTATTAATTTCTAACAATATGTGTCATTTGGTGATTGAATAAGAAAGCAATAATTTAATTATGCTATGCATGGTAAGTGTTAGGAGTATTATTAAGTTTCTATTTTCCGAAGGATATGCGTATGCCGCGTGGGAACACATATCTTGATGTTCCCTTTCATATGAATAATAAATAATGTTGATGTATATGTCCATTTAATGTGGGGTAACATGTTGATGAATTGTGCCCTGGGTAAGTATATATCCCAGATTTTTTTTTGCCGCTATATTTCATCATGCATGTCATTTCATTTGTAGCATAGTGTAATATAAATTCCTAGGCAAATCAGAGAACTAGTTGATGTTGGTCAATGAAACATAGATTAATGATCAACAAAAATAGTTGTCACTCTCCCAGTCTCCCTCCCCTCAAAATTGTTAGTTTAAAGCTTGATGACATTTTATTGCTTCTGATTGTTAATTCAAATATATTTTGAGTATAACTGTTACACTTTAATTTAGTGTAACTAGTATTTGTTGCACGCGATGCGTGCGTGATATCGTGTGTAAGTGATTTTGTGGAAGTTTTAATTTAATCGTCATTCAAGTAATATTGTTCTATTTTTGTTTTTACTTGTGCATATGTAAGATGTAACTGTTTTGCAATTGTAGGGATTTTTTTGGTTTTTAAAAAAAATGAGAGAAACCATCTCTTTATTTTGTGAAAAGAACTTTTTTTTTTTGACAGCTAGGTGAAAAGAACTTTAATGACATGAAATAAGTGACAAAATGACATCAGATGCATGTCATTATTTGTGTAATCCATATCATTTTTGTTGGAGTCGTGTCATTATGTACGTGTGAGGTTTTGTTACACAATAATTTATGGTGTAAGTGTGTAACATGTTACCAGGCCCGACCCTTAACATGTCCAAAGTGGAACATGGAACAAGTCCTCATTTTCAAAGGGGTCCCAAAATGAAAAAAAAAAATCTTTAAACATAAAAGACTTGAAACTGACAGTCAAAAATGTATGCAAGTTTCTTGAATTCAGCTCTTGTTGGAATATATTAAAAGGTTTTGGAGAGAAAAGCTTAGTTTGATGCATGTTTGTTATTTGGTTTACTTACAAATTTTGGTGGTTTCTTTGATTTTTTTTTTATATAGGGGCCTATTTTTCAATATTAGCACAAGGCCTTCATATTGTCGGACCGGGGATGCATGTTATATGTAAGACGCACTTTTGGTAATTTGGTTATTTGTTGTTTATACATTTAAAAAAAAAATTAATCTATATTTTTTATTTTTTTTGACATTTTTTAAAACTTTAAATATGTTCTTGCAGATATTGTCAATTATAATACACTTTTTTCTTTAATTTGCACCTTTAGATTATTTGAGTTAGTTATAGTAAACTCTATTATAAGCTTTTTAAGGATGATTCCTTTTCTCCTAATTTCAAATGATATCAGCTAAACTGAACTAATTGACATATAAATCGCCTTATGAAAAAAAAAATTTGTGCATCCATGAACTATCGTTTAAATTGTAGTTTATCTATTTTATCACGATTCATGAATCCTTCTCAAAAAAGTAACCTTTTTTGTGGGCTTCTGTCCTTTTCAAGTTCAACTTCAGATCTCATTACTTGTACAAGAAATTACACCAACAACTGCCTCTTTTTCTTATATTTTTTTTATTACAAAATAATCATAACACATGAAAAACGAGTACACAAGTCGTTCTTCAACATTATCATCATATATAACTTTTGAAAAGTTAGGTAAAAGTTAGGTGCAAATTACTATAGGAACCTTTATGATTTCCATGATTATTACCCCATCAATAATCTATCCAATCCTTACTTACATATCATGAAATTACCTTATAATCCATCATGTCTATGTGAAATCTAAAAATCTTGAACAGGTCTGTATACCACATAAAATATTGCTTTTGTTATTTGCAGATTTGCATCTGTAATTTGTTTGTGATTATGACCTCCAAGGTCAAACTAAACGTTGGCTAATGGCTATTAATTAATTTACTATCATAATAACAGGTTGATCATAAACTAAACTAAGAGGCAATGCAAAAAGTTCCATTTCTAACTCAAACAAAATATCTTAATATTGACCATTAATTTATTTTTAATGTATAAAGAGACAGGATCCATGTGAACGAAATTTGATCTTATGTCATGAACCTACATACATGACTATACCAATGTAATGTAAAGATTTCAAATTAATGTATCAAAGTTACATATTGATGGAGTATGAACAAGAAAGTTATGAATCTGGCCAGCTTTGACTAAACAGATTAGAGCAATTAAAAATTATAACATGCAATAAATCCTTATATATTTTATATATGGGAGCATTATTATTCTTACTTGTTTGATTTAGTGGGTTCAACCAGTTATGAAATTCAAATTGTTAAAATGTTGATTACAACATATTTAGAGAAATATTTTTTCAAGTTGCTAAAAACTTTTAGCATTACTTAAGGGGACATCTGTTTTTTGGGGACACAAACCACAGGTTAAAGAAACAAATTATTGATCTGATAGAAGTAACAATAATTTTAACAAATAATTTCTTTTTGACATTAAGATATACTCCCTCCTGTTTTTTTTATCTTTCTCACTTGGAATCTTAACATTAGTCATACATGGAGAGAATTTTCTCGATTTTTTGCAATTTATGTGAAAAAATAAAGTCATATGGGGTCTTGTTTGATTCGTCTCAAATACTACTTTATTAATATTCAATCGTTATAATTTTTACTAATATATAATGAAATATATATTTAAGTTCAACGAAGACATCGAGACGCGCATACGGAAAGTGGGAAGGATAAAAAAAAAAAAGGAGTATTACTTAAAAACTGCTATATTTTAAGAAATTAACTCATAACAAGTAACAACCTATAAATTAATAATATAAAACTATGGTCAAAATTTCATATTTCACCAACAAAGAAAAATGAAAACAAATTAGTGTTAAGAGGAAATTCATATGCGAGTTTAATTTGTCCCACTGCCCCACTTTGGAGGAGAGGAGGAAGATGAATAACATATAAGTCTATTATCGACTATTGTGAACTTGTATCTATTATCGATTGATTTTAGGAGTAAAGTCTCATTGGACTTGTACGTGTGCTTCTACAAAAATCTATATGTGCAATTTTATCATCATCATATTAGGACTGATGAAGATCTTGACCAAGAGTTAGTCCTTAAGAGAAATAACTCATAATTTAAAGAATGAACCAGCCCTAATGGTTAATGACTTGTGTCCAACTATCATTCATTAAAAACTTGTGCCTGTAAGTTCATTTATCACAGTCATAAACTACAAATACTATTTGTTTTGAAATTGCCTTACAATAACCTACTCCCTCCCTCCCATAATATAATATAGTCTTACTTCTCATTTTTCACGAGAATTAAGGAAATTGGGATCGGTCGTAGGATTTCCAAAAAAATATATTTAATGAAGTGCTTTTTTGATACTTTTGTATTGAAACTAGTTATTTATTTTATTTTTCCTTTAAACAAAATCAAAAGGCAATTAATGTTCCTTGGAATGGTGTAAAAACAATAAATGGGGTCACATGTTTTGAGAGAAAAGTAGGGGGTATTTTGAAAAGTTTGTGTAGAACTTAAGGATAATTTAGTCCAAATAAATTGACAAAAAAGAAAATAGGCACAATATTTTGGGACACCAAAAAAAGGAATGTGAAGACTATATTATGGGAGGGAGGGAGTATTAAATTAAAAGTTATCCCTCAAAAAAATAAAACGTTTCCCATAAAATATTAACTATAAATCATGTAATTTATAAATTATACTCCCTCCGTCCCAAAATATAGCTCCCGATTCTATTTTTTCACGATAATTAAGGTAAGTAGAATCTAAGAGGGATAATAAAGATTTTTTGTTTATTTAAATAAATGTAGTATGAGAAAAGATGATTTTAGGAGAAATAATGGAGAATAATGGGTGAAAGAAGCATTAATTGTAACACTTGCGTTCAATAAACAAAGAAAAAACAAATTTTAAAAAGAAATAAATGATGGGGACACGGTTTTTAAAGGCAAAATACGCAAAAACGTGGAACCAAATATATAAATGCGAACTATATTTTGAACACCCATAATGGAAATATAAACTATATTTTTAGGACGAAGGAGTAATACATAATTATTATTTCACCTCATATAAGATTTTGACCTGTAAAAATACAAGGGAATAATATTCGTAGGTTGAAACTTTGAACAATGAAAACCGTGGACTATACCTATAACCTAGTCCATTGTAATCAGCCGTATGAACAGACTGAAAATCGAATCAAGAAACCAAACAAGTAGGTCACATTAATAGTCAATTAAGCCTCTTATCCATTAATTATGTAATTTGCAAGGAGGAGAAGTTTTCATAGAGACAGTTTTGTCCTCATTCAGAAATCGTGAATCTCGTTGAAGTAATATATATATCAGGTTAGATAAGCTAATGATGCTTTACTATTATTTACGTTGCAACGTGAAAAATGAGAGATTTGACATCATTATTGCAGTTTTTGGCTTTCATTACACATCGAACATGATTAGTTCTTTTTTTTTTTTTTTTTTTTTTTTACAAGAAACGAACATGACTAGTTCTGAGAGCCTCAGATCAGCACGTACAATTTGCCAACTAGCTAGGGAAGTTAGGATTTCACCAAATTATGGTATATTGTTGGGCTATTGACCTATTTTTATATAATTTATCAAATTTCATGAAGTTCTAAATTTCTTTTTGGCAAGAGTTTTCCACACAATAGTAATTGTATGTTAAATTTGAATTTTTGTGATAAATATTGTATAACTTTGAACAATAGCAATAGCATGTTCTAATATAGAGAAATTAATAATCTGAAGTAATTAATTTATTTCCTTAGCATGCTCTCATTCAATTATACTATTATAAAATATTTGCTAAGATGTTTTTTTTTTTGGCTTGCTTAGACATGTACAAATGCTCAGCCTAACTAATTAACACAAAAATTATTAGAATAAACATCTAAGTTTAACATAATATTAGGCATGCTGATGTATCATATTTTTGTATAGTTTTTAGGTGCATTTAGGTTTCATTTTAAGAACATTTAGGTGCATTGTAGTCCATAATTGCATACTATTGATTAATTTGCAAAATATTACTCCTTTTGTGTGTTTTTGGTATTCTTTCATGAATTTCAGGTATTGAGAACATAATTGGAGTATCATTGGACAAGCTTGAGTATTTAGAAGCAATTGGAAGGAAGCTACATCGATAAGGATCGTTATGAATATCTTTGAGTGCAAATTGGAGCCAAAATGAAGTTGGGATTTGACGAAAGAATTGTGGAAATTGAGTCATGTCTACTCTTTTATCCATAACTTTTGACTCGATTATAATAATTGATTAATTCCAGCGGCATTGAAAAGTAAACTTGAAGAGCTTTCCAATGATAGATTGTACGACCCGAGGCGAGTTATATTCTAGGAGATATGAGCTTTACAAGCATCACATTGTTTCTTTGGCGATCGTGTCACTAAATGGATTAAACCCACAAGAATAAATTAAATTAAGATTTATATTTAGAAAAGGTTATCTTCTTAATATTGGGTTTAGGCCATTGTCCAAATATAAATTAACAGGAGGTGGTCTCTTGCAAGACCAAGTGACTAATTAAAATTAGTAATTGATCTTAATACCGATTTTGGTTTTGGTTCCGAGCACCAAGAATTATTGGAACCCCAACTAATCAAGTATTCCACAATTTCCCAATCCAAGTTATAAGATTTACTAGAACCAATTTTAATTATACGATATTTTGGCACATGAACAATTCTTTAGGGTGTAGTACTTGGGAATTCTAGATTTTACAAGCCTAAATACTTTTGATCCATTTGTAGTAGTTGTAGCACTCCCTTTTTTATAAGTTTCAAATTAGTTGTAACATTCTCTTATATGATAACTAATTCCCTTTATCTCTTTTTATTACACGAGTCTCTTTTTATGTTTTTTCTTCTCTCTCTCCTACTTTTCGAGCCTCTTCGCCTTCTTTCCACCATGTTGCAACGAATATGGAACATAAGAAATCGATTATTCAAAAACATAAACTAACAAATCGAAAAAGAATAAAAAAAAGTGAGAAAAACAATTTTTTTTCAATAGGACAAGTGAGAAAACAACTAATATGGTGGTGTACAAGTGCGGAAAATAGCCACTATTGTGGCAATGCAAAACTAATTACTTCCTTCGTAATATGATAAGTATGCAAGATTTAATATCTGTATACGCCACAAATTATACCCATTTGTTACGAGAATTATGTTACGGTGAAGTAGATTTTAACTAATTGATCACGGAGAGAAACGTATTAAAATTTGATGGTAGTTATGTTTATTTGGTATCTTGATTTTCAATCATGTGGAGTGAATATATATGTAATGTATTTGTGGTATTAATTTAGCCATGATAACTCAGTTTTAGGTGGGGTGTAGTGTACCGGTGTAGTGTTAGTGGACTAGTGGTCCGTTTTGTATCCCGCAATTTTATTTTAGAAGTTGAAAAGGAATAAATGGTTTAAAATGAACACACAATCCCTTCACTAATTTGCACCATTAAATAATAAAAACAATCTCTATCTTCACTAATCAGTAATTACACATGTCAAAGTCAGCTGGGTGTGGTGCATGCTTGTGTGACTTTACTTTACTGATCCTTACGTCTAGCATGGAGTCACCGAGTCAACTGGGATTATAACAAATTAACAATAACTATTATTATGAATTATAGTGAATGCAACAATCATATTACTGCCCATCATACATGTATTTTCCATCTCTTATTAGTCATAACATACCTCCTTCGTTTCTTTTTAATCTACACACTTTCTTTTTTGCTTTTTTCTTTTTAATCTACATGCCGTTACCTTTTTATTATTATTCGTGGGAACACGTCCCAATCCAAATTATAAAGCCCTTATTTAATTTTCCAACGTAGACTCACTATAAATATGATTTTATATGATTAGAATTTTATAATTTCATTATTTTTAATAGTAGAATGGTTCCCCGCATTTAATAGGGAGTGGCTCTACTATAAATTTCATCAAGGATTACATTACATATGTATAATGCTTAAAAACTTTAACATTAGAATAAATATTCCATTTTTTGTTATCTTTGTTTTTAATTGTTTGTTCGATTTTCAAGTATTTTTTAGTGTTAAAGTTTACCAACTTTAACCGTTAATACACATTAATATATAAACTCATAAAGAAAGAGTTATCGAAGACCTTGTTTAATTTACTATAACGCCCGAGGATGGTAGTATTTAGGGATGGAGGTACATTTAATTTTGATAATTGTTTGGTACATTTAAGTATATAATAGACCTTGTTAAGTTTGTTTCTAAATTATGTAGTATATTATGTAGGCATTAAAAATCCATCGAATCCGATCCAAATAAAAAGCGCACATTAAGAAAGAATATATCAAATCTGAAAATTTAGTATCCAATTCTTTTCGCGATATTAAGGTCAATCCTTTATAACTACTTTATTTATCTCGATAGATCGTTTAAGGTATTTAAATTAGAATATAATTATATTAGTTTCACAACTTCTATTATATACTTAAATGTACTATGTAAAATACACCTGGATTAATTTTGTTGTCGCTTTTTTCCTTATTTAAATGAATCCAAATAAGTATTAATACGATAAGATAGTTCCAACTGAACAAATGAACCCAAAATAGTGTAAGTCTTATTTATGCACAACAAAAAAAAAAAAACTCAGAAATATACATATGTTGTTGCATGTCATTTATCTATAAGTTGGCGCTAGAAGTATATCACTTATTGACACCACAATCAGCATTTGCAAAAGTGAGGATGTAAAGGTAGTTCTTTTCCTAATGATATAATATGCCTCTTTAGGAAACTAATTCTAAATTTTGATAAAGCTTTTTGTTACAAAGTACTGATATCTAAATTAACTAGACATCAGAAAAGAAAAAAAAAAGAAATCTATATTGAATAGAAGAAGTATATAATAAGCCTAACTTAACCTTTAGTCGATTAGGTAAAGAACATGCAAAAGATACAAAATAATGTGCAATAATGATCAGAAAGGCTCTTTTGCGTATCATGTTAGCCACAGTTGTCTCTACTCTAAATCTCTCAAACATTCCAAGTAGTTCCTAAATACTGGATCACAAAAAGGTTTGAACTTTAGACTAAAAAATTTGTTGCCTAAAATAAGATAAATCTAGTTTTAATTTTCACTAGAACAAATCTCATCCATGGAATGTGACTGTCGGTGTTGTTGTCATGTTCTTTGCCTACTGAAACTTGGCCATTGCTGTACTTTCTTTTCTTTAAAGTTTCAAGAAATTATTAGTTATGTAATCTACTTATTGGCTTATTCAGTAAAAATAGTTGATATGATAACAGCCAACTATCACTATAGTTGTTAGCTATTCAATGTTAATGCTAAGGTCTGGTATGTTCAACTTATTTTTAACTTATTTCGGAAAAAATAAGATAAATAAGTTAAATGGATTAACATGTTAGGCAACACAATAAAACTGTAATATTAGATAAAATAAAGCAAGATAATATAAGATCAGATCGTATAAATACAAATAAGTTGAATCAAACAGAGTTCAATTGATAAATTCCACTTTTAGAACAATTAGAGTCCAATAGAATATTGAATTAGTAAATGAACACAAGTTATAAACTATGGTATATATTCAAAAGTGATTTAAAGCTACTTCCATCCTAAAAAAACTACTCCAACTTTTAATAGCTTCTACAACAACCTCTAGTCCCTCAACCAAAAAAAAAAATCACATTAAAACTCTAAATTTCCAAATACCACTTTTCGAATTAGTAAAATCATAATTTGGTAAAAGATCTAAAAGTTACTTGAAAATTTATTGCCACTTTATAATTTCTTAAGTGAAAAATATTTAGTGTTCCTAATTAAAAATATAATTTCAATAGTAGATATATATATATATATATATATCCAGATGTAGATAGTCTTGACTTGGTTTTGTCTCCCACATGTGTCCCTACTCCGGCAGTACTTGTAACATGAGTCATCTCCTACTCATATAAGGCTTTATCTATTTATCTATTATTGAGAAAATTTTCCAGTATAACGCAGATATATGTTGTGGTTGTTTGGAGATATAATTAAGCGAGATTCAAGTTCTGCCAAAAAAATTTAATTTGTAGCGAATCTTTTGCATGTTCATGGTCATTCTCTTACCTCTCTTGATGATCAGCTATCAGTATATTGAAGACAATAGCCAGCTTTGCATATCATATTAACTAATGTTAAACAACTAAGATCAGGAATGCTAATTATCTTTAGTTTTTTTCTTTTGACAGGAATTATCTTAGTTACAGAAGTATATTTATAAAATTATTGGGAATGCAATTTTTTTCACCATAACTGATATAGCCTATCTTGGAAACGTCAGCCCTCAGGTGAAGATGATACAGAAAAGTGCCACTTCAACTTACAAATTCTAAAAATTGATTTATTGTTTTGGAATGTCCTACAAAAACAATTATGACCTGTCCAATTGAGGACAAAAAGGAGTACACGATGTTAGAATTCTTGAGATAAAAATTCTTGGTAAGTAGTGAGCATAATTTGGAAATCTAGTCATAACTCATACACATTAAAAGTCTTTCCAACCCCCAAAAAAACCATCTATATTCCTTTGAAAATCCCTTTTTCTCTGTTCTTTTATTTGATAATTGCGAGCCTGCTAGACTTCGACTAATCCGGATTCAAGCGGGAACAAACCAAACTCAAAAGCTTTCCCATATATTGTTGCCGCACTCCTAGCGTTCAAAACCCGAGATCTCTAGAAAACCTCAAAAATATTTTCCAAAAGAAATTCATTGTGACCTAAAAAGTACCAGAAAACTGTGATAAGGTATCAATATCAGCAAATGTGTGTAAAAGTTAAGGCCTAGATCCAAATTCCACGCCGGTTCAGAAATTAGAAGCACCAGATCAAGGCTTTGATATAATTGAGTTTAAAATCTACTGTCTCTGTTTTACTCTCCTTCTCAGAGAAACATCATATCACATTATTTTAATGTTGGACAAGTACGAGCAACACTTGCAAAATTACAGAAAGTTCTTTCAACAAAATTACTGCTATAACATAATCAATGATCTTGATGTCCAAAAAAAAAAAAGAAACATAATCAATGATAAAACCGTGGATATACCATACAAAACTTTACCTCATTTAAACCCTGTTCCTTTGGGGATCCAGACTATAGTACAAGGTTACAAGCTTTGCCTTCTCTATGTTTTTACGTCCTTTTCTATGCTAAGAATATATATGTGGAACTTATGCAGAGGAAATTTCAACTTATGCAGAGAACTCGCCCACAAACTCTGATCTCAACTGCATCAACAACCTCCCCTAAATAATTAAGGCCTTCTCCTTCACGTCCACCTCCCCAAAAAAGATCGTGTGGTGAACTCTCGACAAGAATAGACCCAACAGTTGACAGTAGCATGGAATTCAAGTGCGGGTAGATCGAGAACTTACACTTCAATGCCTTGTACATAGTATCAACTTTTGCGCTCTCCCAATCCGGTCTTACCTGAACATTAGGAAAAAGGAAACAAAGAAAAGTAAAGAGAATGATATTTATATTAATGAGACTAGAATGAGAATGAAAACTGAACAACGAGAGGAAAAAGAATCTGAGATCAAGCAAATGTTGTGTTTCACAATATTCTCTTAGCATATACTTACTACCAGATTTGTTCACGGTTGATAATGTAAAGCAAAAAAAAAAAGAGTTGATTAATTAAGACTCCGAATCTAATATGTAGAAACTTACACATATGTGCTCTCTTCACCTTTCAGAGAAAAACCACTAATAGTTTCAAATAAGATAAGTTCAATTAGTTCCAAATAAATTCAGAAAAGCTCCAATGAGTTAGAAAATAAGCTACAATAAGTTCCAATAATAATATCAAAAAAGTTCAGCAAAATTCAGGCGAGATAACGCACCCATAATGTTATGACAATGCTACCATATTTGCTTCAACTAATTAAAGGATAGACTTAAGTATTCCATTAAAAAAGGCAGAAAAACTAAAACAGCACATCATCAGTTTGTGCAAATAGAATAAACAGCGGAGATTCGTGTCGAAAGCTCAACATATGGTCCTAGGTAGGGTCAGCTCTCTGCTGGCAGTGGTCCCTAAGAAGGATTTTTTAATATATAATCTTCAGACATTCCAACAAGAATAGTATAAGATTTGACATTTCCTTTTGCAATTTGGACACAAAAAGTTGTGAAAAAGCGGCTAAATTCTAAAAGCAGCAATGATAGTTTGTTGGACTCTAATTACATGAAAACGTACCAGATCAGGTCTTTGCCTCTGCATTTTCCGTCCTATCCTGGCTGCTTCCCTCAGGGGACTTTTTGCATGTTTTATGGCCTCAAAACAGTCTTGCGCCACAGGATCTTGTACACCATAAAACTTGTGTGCCTGCAGAAGAAATACTCTTGAAACATCTATAAAATGCGTCAATGCTTTTGTTGCAAATTTCTCCTCATTTCAAAGGTCACTTTGTAACTTATATCCTTCCAAAAAATAGATGAAGACTACAACTTTTAGTATGCTTCACATTTACTATTGCTAGTGTTCCTACTCTTGATTAAATTTCAGCGGATTAATTTTTTCCCCAATATAGAAATCACCTCAAGTCATTTCTGAAACCCCCCCCCCAAAAAAAAAAAAAAAAAGAAAAAAGGTCCACCGAAATGAGGTGAGAATAGTAAATCAGAAGTGTTTGAAAAGTAATGATTTACCACTTCTTTATAAAAACAAATTGAAAAGGACTATAGAAATCAAAAAGGAATGGGGAGAACAGACTGACTAAAAGCTTTTCTCTGGAAAGACGAAGCACATTACCTGGTAATAATGCTCAATACTTGACCAGGTCGAATAATCACCACCCTCATCTGGCATCTGGATAGGATGAGGTGAGAAATTGGAGAAAGAGCCGTAAGTGATCCCAAGTCTTGTAGAAGGATATAATTGTTGATTCATAAGGGTTAATAGATGGATCAATTTTCGATATTTCAGACAAAGACGGAATGCTAGGTGTTAAATCAGGAATGGGCTGAAGAAATCCACTAACAAGCATGTCAGGTCCAACCTGTGGTGAAAAATGAAAATACAAGAAACAATTCTGTATCAGGAAACATGCATGAAGATGTTACCCTAGGGAAGCACACCTGTTTAGCACTCAGAGTTTAGTTATACTAAAAATCCTTAAAAGTTAGTGGCATCAGAAATCCTACATGCTCCTGCACTTATCCCAAAGAACGTATATGCTATTATAATGTTTTCTCCCGAGAATCAATGAAAATGGAACCCAGTCTCGAACAGCCCTTTCTTACAGGAAACAAAAAGCTTCACTATCAGAATATTACTATGACCTCTGCACCTCAAGTCCTGAACAGACAGATCAGTTTAAGGACAGACAGCAATGAATGTCCTGAGTCTTCTTATCCTCGTAACTTTCCCTTATCCCTTTATTATGCTTCTATTCAATTACAATATGTTGACACGGGGGTATATGAAGTATTATGAGAACAAACTTCACCAGTGCATCTAACAAACCTCCCTCTGAGGTCAAGGCAAAACCCCAAATGCACTATCACTAACTTATGTCCTTATCTAAAGTAACTTTAAAGTGAAAAGGAAACCATAATTGATCCCAATTAGGAATGCAAAGAAATATCAGCAGTGGCCAAATCAACTGCTAACTACTCCTTCATCCCCATTTGTTAGCCCCACCAAGCTTTGGTTACTTTCTAATTTTTGGTTAAGTGGAGTTGATATTGACAAAAATGGTGGGACCAAACAGAGTGCATGTGTGAGAGTAAAGTAGTGGTCCCATGGTCATTTCTAGTATGTGCAATCTTTGGGGACATCCCAAAAAAGAAATTGGGGCAAACAAAAAGGGGGCCAAGTGAGTACAACAGGGAATCATAGGCAGCAAGAATAGAACTACAACGAACCTGTTCATAGCCGACATCATGTAAATTAAGAGCTTGATTCATCTCAACCATGCCAAGTTCTACCAACAGGAGATGGGGCCCCTTTCCACCAATAATTTTTGGAGCAATAAAAGCATACACCTGTTACAATGAAAAAACGAGCTTAGAGAAGAACAGTTGAATATCTGCACAAGAAATCTTAGCAGCATAATTAGAAAACCTGTTGGAGGAAGCCAGACAATGAAGCATATAGGTTTCAAAATGAGGTCTTGAGTATTACCTTGACATACCTTGATCAACTAAGCTAATAGGTTAAGCTTGGGTCGACTGCAGAAACTAGATAATTTAGTGTTAACATCCAAAAAGATTCAATGTAGTTATCTTACGCCTTAAGGTTTGACCTTATTCAGTGAGGTACCCCAACGTTTCTAGATTATGAGAGGCATCCTCATTTAAGTCTAATTCTAGTTATGGTGTACTACTCTAGTACTCTGTATAGTCCATAGTCCAAGGTCTATATATCCTTTTTTTCAAGTTCACCAAGTATCAATATATAAATGCCTTCACCGAGTAGAACTTGTTTGGCAATAAATTCAATTGAGATAAAAAAATTTAGACCCCAAGTAGGCATCTATAATAATAATAATAATAATAATAATAATAATAATGACAATAATAATAATAATAATAATAATGATGATGATAGGCGATCATCCAATCCTTATCCAAAAACAGCGAGAAAGAAACCCTAAAGGTCCCCCTTTTCCCCCCCTACGGATAGCAAAATTTTCTTCCAATACCCTCCCTTCTCTGACCATGCAACAATCTGTGCTTACAAACACGAAAGAAATCTATATATCCTTAGGACAGAAAAAGATCATTCAAGCACACATGGATATATGAAGAGAAAGAGGGGTATAAAGGGATTGGCGATGCACCAGGATTTGTTAAGGCCTTTGCCTACCCAGTCCCCATATTGCAGTCAGTATCCTGTTGACGAGCAACTACTTAGCAGCACTTCAGTGAGGACTGGGGATTCAAGGGGATAGAATAGACCAGCAGAAAAGTGAAGAGAGATAGTGTGTATCATAAGTGTATATCACCCACTATCAGTTCCCCAGCAGCTTGGCAAAAGATGCAAGGCGGGATGGTATTGAGACAGAAAAAAAGGGCAACATAATTACAAAAGGCAAGAAGCCCCCATAAAAAAATATCACCTAAAAGGCCACGGAGTGCCAAGTATTTACAAGTAACGTGACTACATGAACCCATGCCGCTTGTAATTAAGTTAAGGAGAGAACAAAAAGTCATCATGGTGAAGAGAGGAAGAGAAGCGGTTCACTAAAGAACGGAAATGATTTACTATATGGCCTGCCGGTCTATTTTTTGAGGACTGCATTACTGCTGAGTGCTGACAACCAACTCCTTGGGCGCCTTGGCGGCACTTCAGTGACCATTAAGTAGTTAAGAGGGATAAGAGAGCGCAGAAGGAGCCAAGCTGGGGAGGAACAGGAGTGACTACTGACTGCAAGGCACGAGCCAGCCAGGAAAACAACTCCCTAACAGGCACAGCTCACTAAAAGATGCATTAATGCAAGGCTATTATTCAATGGTATAGGGGGGTAGCAAGAAACCATAACCAAGATCACCTACAAGACCAAGGACTTCCAAGTATTCACAAACAATATAAGACCCGCACCAATTGAGGTAAAGAGATTTACTACAAGATATGTCTGTGTCTTCTTTTTCGTTGGCAATTACCGGTCAAGAGCATCCGCATAGTGTTCAGACATTGTGATAAGCAATCTTAATTTTCACTCACATTTATCAAATAAGATGGCAATGGGATAATTTTCCCAAATCTCAAGTTAGCCCACTGAAAGTCTACTCAATTATTATAGAAATTATAAAAGCCCCTTTTTCATCAAATTATCAGACTAGATACTAGGACATATTGAGATGAGCACAAAAGAAATCAAGCAGGAACCTAGCTGAGAATCAGCAACTCCATTAGACGCCTAACGAACTTCTATAAGCTTTGGAAAAGAGGTAAAGCCAAAATGATGAGGAAGGAGAAAAACACAAGCATACTTTATGTATAACACCAGCAGAAATAGCGGAAGCAGCCAGTGTCCCACCACACTCCCAGAGAATCGAAAGATAACCGCACTCATAAAAGTACTCCATCACATCTCTAGGATTTAAAATATCAAATCTAACCACTTCAACACCTTTGGAAGCAAGATACTTCTGAAAGCTCCTTCTAGCACCTTTCTGTGTTGCGACAATGGTGTGCACTCCCCGAAGTATCCCAAAGGTGTGCTATCTCAGGGAGATCC